>CM076581.1:288792648-289022358 GCA_034641835.2 Pinus albicaulis
AGCATTTACATTCAAATTATAATGAGAATTCCAGCTCAACTCATTTAGTCTTTTGGCTTTTCTTTGACTGTGTTTTTCTTTTCTGTGACTGTGCTTTATCTCTTTTCAGCTCTGTTTTCTTTTCTTTCCTCTGTTGTGGTGTAACTACTGCATACATGTAACTGAGCTTTTTATACCAGCTGACTGTAAATCGAGCATTTTCTAATGCTTTTGTACTTAGCAAGTGTATTGTTGATGTGGAACATTCCGCAAGCGGAACATACATACACCACAATTGTTTTATGTTCACAATCGCCCTCCACTTTGGGCCGAGGCCCGTGGGTCCACAGCCCACGCGGCATAATTTAATACAACCGCAAACACAACTTCAGCTCTTGGCTTAATTATAAGATGTTTTAATCATATAATCTGCCCTTTTAATACAACTTAACACACTCTCGGTGTAATAGAAAAAAAATTGTTTAATACATAAAATGCCCTTTCAGGCCCACCATCCGAGCTTGCATTGTCCTCCGATTGCGATTGATCGCAATCGCAACTCGAATACTCCCAATGCGATTGTGTATTATCTGTCCGATGTGATTGACCACTCCTGCTCCAATTTCGATTGATCACTCCTACTTTGATTGCGATTGATCGCAATCGCAACTCGAATACTCCCGATGCGATTGTTGTATTATCTGTCCTATGTGATTGACCACTCCTGCTTCGATTTCGATTGATCACTCCTGCTCCGATTGCGATTGATCGCAATCGCAACTCGAATACTCCCGATGCGATTGAGTCTTTAACCCGGAACTCAACCATATATGAAACCTGATTTATAGACCCATCGGGTCCGGAACTTAATCGCAGTCGCAAGTTCCTGTATGGACGTTCCGCTGCTTTGTTTTTCTCCAATGCGATTTGGTAAGGGGTCCCACCATATAATACTTTCTTTTATGCGCTTATATAGGCTTTGAGTCGATGCGATTAAGCTGGATTTCAAACTTATCAAGCCACTGTTTATATGCCCATCAGATCCGGGCTCTCAATCGCAATCGCAATTCTTTGGTTTATGTGTTCCGCTGCCTTTTTTTTCTCCGATGCGAATTGGTTAGGGGTCCCACCATATAATACTTTTGTTCTTTGAATCTCGCGCTACATATGGCTATACATATATATATATATATATATATATATATGCTTTAGTCCTTTGTATATAAAGCACAATATATACTTTGCCGCTGGAGTATACGATTCCCGGAATGAGATTTATATTATAAATGCATTACATTGCCGCTCCAATCTTTAGTGTATCTTCCAGTGGGGTAGGCGATTCTCAGAATTTATTTTTTTATATATAGCACTTGAAAATTTGGTAATTCTCGGGTGGGTACATATATATATATATATATATATATATATATATATATATATATATATATATATATATATATATATATATATATATATATATATATATATATATATATATATATATAATATATATATATATATATATATATATATATATATATATATATATATATATATATCCGCCGGTTTGGGCGATTCTAAGAATTTTATATATATCCTCTAGCTGGGGTAGCGATTCTCGGAATAACATCTGTGTCTCTTCCTCTGCTGCTTCTGTCACTCTGCCTCTGCCTTTACTGTTGTGATAACGGCTCTGCCTCTGCCTCTGCCTCTGATAACGGTTCTGCCTCTATATTCGCTTCCTCTGCCTCTGTCGCTCTCCTTTGCTTCCTTCGTTTGCTTCTTTGTTGCCTCCATTGCATGTTTCTATCTTTGCTGACTCATTTTCCTGTCTCTATCTTTGCTACCTCCTTTGCCATCAATGAGAACATTTCCAATAGTCTCCCCCTTTGGCATTGATGGCAATACACTTCCTCTGTTTGCCTGATAGGATCCTTTCTCCTGTTGCTTGCTCTTCCTCCCCCTTTGACATCAATGGCAAGGGGTTTGAATTTTTAGTGAAGCTTCTATTCTCTGATGCTGTGTTTTTATCCTTTTTCAACATTTCATGCATTTCCGGGTTAAATTTCCTGACTTCGTACGTTGCTGCTCCAAACTTTGGATTTGATACACGTTGGTTTCATTATTCTTCCGTGTTCAGTTCACATCGGTTTCACCATTCTTCTTCTGCACCACTGACCCTTTTTCCTTTTTATTGATTCTTTTATGCTGACTGTATTATTGCCATAATCCCTTTGATCCTGAGGACCTGTTTTCATGCTTCCCTTGCTGGTTGATCTTTCCCTGAGAATGATATTTTCGTTTTTTTTCTCCCCCTGAAACTGTGCTTTCTCTTCATATTAGAGAGTAGCATCTACAGATACTACCCCTAGTCTGTCTCTCAAATATTCAAATGGCTCTCTAGCAAGTGGTTTGGTAAATATATCTGTTGTCTGTTCTGTTGTTGGTACATACTCCAGTTTTACTATCTTCTGAGCCACTTGTTCTTGAAAATGGTCTTAATTGGGATATGTTTATTTTGATGAAACAGGATTTTTAAATATCACTATTGCAACTATCACATTTCATTGAGGTCAGTTCATGCAATGCCCCCTTCATATCTTGAAAGTCTCATTCTCATCATTACTTATATTGCAACATCAGCAGCTTCTTTATATATATACTTTTCATCGTGAGAATAGATGTAGTTTACGGTGTTTTTCGCCGCCATATACCCACGAGACTTTTTCTCTGAATAGAAAGCACTGCTCCATATTGTGCTTTCACATCATCCTCTGGTATTAATCTACTTATTTGTGGGCTATAAAATTAAACTTACAGAGCCACAAAGTCCATCTTGGGTTGTTCCTTGTAGATATCTAAATATTCTTTTGATTGCCAGAAGATGGTTTTGTTTAGGTGTTGCTTGATATCTAGCCACTAGTCCTACTGCTAGCATGATGTCTAGTCTTGATGTTGTCAGATACAACAGACTTCCTATCATGGATCTGTAGATTTTTTAATCTATATCTTCATACCCATCATCAGCACACAGCTTGCATCCCATGATCATGGGAGTTGACACAAGTTTGCAGTCCTCCATTTTGAACTTTTTCAACATTTATTTTAAGTATTTTTCTTGTGAGATGAATGTGTCTGTGTTCTTTTGTTGAATTTGAAGTCCTCAGTAGAAACTGAGTTCTCCAATCATGGACATATCAAACTCTGATTTCATCTCCTCGGCAAACCCTTTTGCAAGTTCATCTCTGTTGCTTCCAAACATAATGTCATCAACATATACTACAACAATCAGAAGTTCATTTTCATGGGCTTTTATGTATAGATTGTTGTCTACTCCACTTCTCTTAAAGCCTTGTTTTTGCAAATATTTATCTAGTCTTGAGTACCAAGCACGAGGAGCCTGTTTCAGTCCATAAAGAGCCTTCTTCAGTCTGCATACATAGTCTTCTTTGTCTGTTAATGAGAAGCCTTCTGGTTGTTCCATGTAGACTTCTTCCTCTAAGTCTCCATTCAGAAATGCAGATTTTACATCCATTTGATATACCTTGAAGTTTTGGTAGCAAGCAAAGGCCAGAAACATTCTGATGGCTTCCATTCTGGCTACAGGGGAAAAAATTTCATCGTAATCAAGTCCTTCAACTTGTGAATATCCTTTGCAGACTAGTCTGGCTTTATTCCTGATTACTTGTCCTTGCTCATTCATTTTGTTTTTGAATACCCATTTTGAACCAATGATATTTTTCTCAATTGGTCTAGGAACTAGTTCCCAGTTATCGTTCTTCTCAATTTGGTCCAATTCTTCATTCATTTATTTTACCCAAGACTTGTCCTTGTTGGCTTCTTCAAATTTCTTTGGCTCTATTTGTGACAACATGGCTATGTATACCTCTTCAGTTTGTTCTATTAGCTGCCTTCTTGTCTGGACCCCTGCTTTCTTGTCTCCTATGATCTGATCTTCGGGATGATTCTTCTGATTGTATCTTGAGGTGGCTTTCGAGCTCAGCCCCGCATCTTTTGTTGTCTTGCTTGTTTCATCATCGTTCTGGTCTTCTTCTTCATGGTTGTCTGATGGACTGCAGCAGTCTGTATCTCTTGTATTGTTTGGAATTTCTTCATCAAATCTCACATCAATACTTTCAACTATTGTCCGAAGAGTCTTGTTGTAGCACCTGTAGCCTTTAATTTTGGAAGCATATCCTAGAAATATTCCTTCATTTTCTCTTGCATCAAATTTTCCAAGATTTTCATCATTATTCTTTATGTAACACTTGCTTCCAAAGATTCTAAAATGTTTGATTGATGCTGGTTTCCCATGCCATATTTCATAGGGAGTCTTGTCACTGCTTGGCCTTAAGTGAGCTTTATTAAGGATATGCACCACTGTGTGTACTGCTTCTGCCCAGAAGGTTTTAGGAATATTCCTTTCGTGCATCATGGCTCTGGCTATTTGCTGTATAGACCTGTTTTTTCTCTCTGCTACTCCATTTTGCTGACGTGTTCCTGCAATAGTAAATTGTTGCTTTATCCCATGTTCATTACATAGGTCAGCAAAGTCATAATCTGTGAATTCACCTCCTTTGTCTGATCTGATGCATTTCAGCTTGCATCCTATTTGATTTTTTGCTAATGCTTTGAAGATTTTAAATTTTTCCAGAGCTTCTGATTTATTCTTGAGAAAAGAAACCCATGTCAATCTAGAGAAATTATCTATTATCAGCATAAAGTATGATTCACCACTTGGTGTTTTTGTTCTTGCAGGTCCACACAGGTCCATGTGCACAAGTTGTAGTGGTCTTCTTGTTGATAATTCATCTTTAGCCTTAAAGGATGTGCGGGTCTGTTTGCCTAATTGACATGGCTTGCATATGATATTAGAAGGCCTCTTTATTTCTGGCATGTCTCTGACAGCTTTCTTCTTGCTTAGTCTGATGATGTGATCAAAGCTAAGATGTCCCAATATTTTATGCCATAACCATGACTCTTCTAGTTTGCTAATATGACATGCTTCATCTTCCTCTTTCACAATGTAAACATTACTCTTTGTTCGAACTCCTTTGAGCAGAGTCTTACCTGTGGTGCTTGATCTGACTTCACAATCTTGTGCTCTAAAAAGAACTTCACAGCCTTTGTCACACATCTGACTGACACTTAGTAAATTTTCTTTCAGCCCATCTACAAATAGTACATCTTGGGCCTTTCCTCTGCCACTGTCTATGCTGACTAAGCCTTTTCCCTTGATCTTACCTGATTTATCATTGCCAAAAGTAACATTGCCAGATTTCTTTTCATCAAGAGTTATAAACTTGCTTTTGTCTCCAATCATGTGTTTTGAGCAGCCACTATCCGAGTACCACTGACTTTTCAGGTCTTGAGCAGTTAGAGCTAAGTCACATTTATTCACTTTCTTTATCCACTGGAGGCCCCCTTTTGTTTGGTATCTTTTCTGTGGTGGTGAACTACATCTTCTTAGAGGACATTTGGAAGGTATATGTCCAACTTGATTGCATACACAACATTTGATCATAATTTTTGTAGAATTATGAGTATGAACAGAATTTCTTTGATTCATAAACCTCCTTGAGGTGTTAAACATCAATCTTTGTCCATACTTTCTACACTCAATGATTTTATGGCCAAATTCCTTACAATAAAAATAATAACCATAGAAACTATTTGCATACCTGATGTAAGGTTGTCTCTTCCATTTATTTGTTTGAGGCAGTCTCTTCAAAGTTTGCATCTTTTGCTGGTTTGAATTACTCCTTCTTGCAAGACAATATGCTGCAATGTGTCCCAGCTTGTGGCAGACATAACAAGTGGCATTCTTCATAGGAGGTAAGAATCTCCTTTGATGGCTTCCAAATTTTACATACTCAGGGATCTTAGTATTTATTACTTTCTTTGCTACTAGTGGTTTCTTCTGATCTTTGTCTTCCTTATTACATGTTTCTTCTTTTGCAGGAATTGTTTGAGCTGCTTCATCATTCTTCTTTGCTTTTACAAAAATAATCTCTCTGTCAACCCTTTTTTTGCTTTTACTTGATTCTCCTTCATAGCCTATTCCAGTTTTTATCATAGGGGATCTTTGAGCACCCAGAATTTCATTTAACTTACTAGAGCTTGTTGTTTGAGAAGAGTTTATAACCACTTTCCTTTGAGCATTTTCTAATTTCTTCCTGAGACATACTACTTCTTCTTACAACTTTTCTTGTTCCTGAGTTTTTCCTTTGATTTGCTTAAGTAATATGTCTTCTATCTTCTTGGCTTCTTCAAGCTCTATCTTTAGCTGCATCAGGACTTCTGAATTCTGTTCTTCTCGTACATACTTGAGGAGAATTTCCTTTTGTTTTCTGCATTTCAGTTTAATTCTATCAATCTCTTCCAGAGCACTTCTTAGCTCCCCCTCAAGGTCGACTTCACCTTCTTCTTCTCCATCTTCTAGCAGGAGACCTTCAAGATCTTCTATAGCCATCAATAAAAATTCAGAGGTTCCATCTTCACTTGAGAGTTCATCTGAATCTTCAGATGTACTGCTGTCTTGTTGAGCATAGAAGGATTTTCTGCTGAACTTCTTTCCTTTCTGCCAGTTCTTTGATTTATTTTTCTCTGACTCTTGAGCCTGATTTCTTACTTTCTTGTGAGGACACTTAGCAGCATAGTGTCCAACTCTTCCATAGTTAAAGCATTTGAAGGGGATTTTACCTTTGTATTTACTTGAGCCTCTATCCAATTTCTTAACAAACTTTGCCTCTTCTTCATCCGAGCAAGAGCATATGTCTCCCTCTTCTTATTTCTTCTTTTCTGTTTTAAAGGCTGCTTCCCTCATACTTGGCTTCTTCTGTGGGAGCCTCATTTCATAGGCTGTTAGATTTCCAAGTAGTTGGTTCATGGTCAAGGTCTCCCAATCAGTTGTTTCTTCTATTGCAAACACCTTTGGATTAGTGGAAGATATCTTAGAATATTTTGCACAATTATACTTTCTGGCATTTTTTCTCCAAGAGCTTTCATATTGTTAATAATTTCTGCAGCTTTTAGGAAGAAACTGGCAATGTCTTCATCATCATTCATTTTTAAGTTCTCAAACTAGGCTCTATAGACTTGAAGTTTGGCAGTCTTTACTTTCTTGTCTCCCTCATGTATGTTCTCAAGAGTATCCCATATTTCTTTGGCAGAGTCTTTGTGCATTACTTTAATAAACTCTGCTTCACATAATCCATTCAAGATGGCATTCATGGCTTTTGTGTTAGCCACAAAATCTTGTTTTGTTTCTTTTTCTGTGTCAGTTGCCTTTGGGGCATATCCAAATTCCACAGCAGCCCAGACTTCTATTCCTAGAGACATTATGTATGTCCTCATTCTGATTTTCCAGAAAGCATAATTTTCACCAGTGAAGAAAGGGGCTTTATTGGTTGAGCATCCTTCTTTACTAGCCATCTTGGGAACCTAGGATCTCCTTTCAGTTGTTAGACTTGTACAAAGGAACCTACTCTGATACCAATTGTTGAATCTTTAATTAAACTGAGAGGGGGGGGGGGAGGGGTGAATCGGTTTAATACATACATAAGCCTTTTCAAATTTTCACCAAACTTATTTACAGCTTACTATGTGAACAGTCTTAAAATGTTGCAGCTAATATTAAATTAATGTGACACCATACTTATGTTGAGAGCAGCAAAAAATTAAGCAGATTGAAAGAATCACATCAACACATAAGAAACACACATAGAGACAACATATGTAAGTGGAAACCCATAAAGGGAGAAAACCACATCTTATTATTGTTGTGATGCAAAGGCAAGCTCCAACTCCCTCTCACCACTGTTTTTCTGCAGGCACCAACCTACGGGAGGCTCCTACCTCAATTCTGCAAGCTACAACTTGCAAGGAAGCACCAACTCCCTTCAATTTTCTGCAGGCACCAACCTACAGGAGGCTCCAACCTCAGTCAGCTACAACTGACAGCTATCAAGCTGCAACTTGATAGGGAAGCTCCAACTTCCTCAATTTATCAAACTGAATGTTTATTGATTTACCTCAGATATCAGCTCTGTTCTGTAGCTTATCTTTCTGCTCTTCTTTTCTTAATCTTCTCTGCCTCACACTTCTATATTCTGCCTTCTCTAGATTTACTCTCTCTCTCCTCCTTTTGCATATCAAGATGATATTATTTATAAGGATTTTCTTGTGACTGTTAGCATTCCTCAATGAATTTGGAATGGACAGCCATGCCTCTTCGCTTTCTGCCTTTTCATTTCTTTCACTCGCTCATTCAGAAAATATAACAACAAGCATTAATTTCAATATTACAGTGGGAGCTTTGTTTTCCTCAGGAGACTTGCCAATGCATCAAAAACAATAAAAAATAAATTAAAAGCATTTACATTAAAATTACAATGAGAATTCCAGCTCAACTCATTTAGTCTTTTGGCTTTTCTTTGACTGTTTTTGTCTTTTTTGTGACTGTGGTTTATCTCTTTTCAGCTCTGTTTGCTTTTATGTCCTCTGTTGTGGTGTAACTGCTGCATACATGTAACTGAGCTTCTTATACCAGCTGACTGTAAATCGGGCATTTCTAACGATTTTTTACTTAGCAAGTGTATTGTTAATGTGGAACGTTCCGCAAGCGGAACATACATACACCACAATTGTTTTATGTTCACAATCGCCCTCCACCTTGGGCCGAGGCCCGTGGGTCCACAGCCCACGCGGTATAATTTAATACAACCGCAAACACAACTTCATCTCTTGGCTTAATTATAAGATGTTTTAATCATATAATCTTCCCTTTCAATACAACTTAACACACTCTCGACGTAATAGAAAAAAAATTGTTTAATACATAAAATGCCCTTTCGGGCCCACCATCCGAGCTTGCATTGTCCTCCGATTGCGATTGATCGCAATCGCAACTCGAATACTCCCGATGCGATTGTGTATTATTTGTCTGATGCGATTGATCATTCATGCTCCTATTGTGATTGATCACTCCTGCTCCGATTGTAATTGATCGAAATCGCAACTCGAATACTCCCGATGCGATTGTTGTATTATCTGTCCTATGCGATTGACCACTCCTGCTTCGATTGCGATTGATCACTCCTGCTCCGATTGCGATTGATCACAATCACAACTTGAATACTCCCGATGTGATTGAGTCTTTAACCCGGAAATCAGCCATATATGAAACCTGATTTATAGACCCATCGGGTCCGGAACTTAATCGCAGTCGCAAGTTCCTGTATGGATGTTCCACTGCTTTGTTTTTCTCCGATGCGATTTGGTAAGGGGTCCCACCATATAATACTTTCTTTTATGCGCTTATATAGGCTTTGAGTCGATGTGATTAAGCCGGATTTCAAACTTATCAAGCCACTGTTTATATGACCATCGGATCCGGGCTCTCAATCGTAATCGCAATTCTTTGGTTTATGCGTTCCGCTGCCTTGTTTTTCTCTGATGCGAATTGGTAAGGGGTCCCACCATATAATACTTTTGTTCTTTGAATCTCGCGCTACATATGGCTATACATATGTATATATATATATATGCTTTAGTCCTTTCTATATAAATCACAATATATACTTTACCGCTGGAGTATACAATTCGCGAAATGAGATTTATATTATATATGCATTACATTGCCACTCCAATCTTTAGTGTATCTTCCAGTGGGGTAGGCGATTCTTGGAATTTATTTATATATATATATAACGCCCGGCTGGGTAATTCTCGGAATTAAGGTACACACACACACAGATATATATATATATATATATCCGCCGGTTTGGGCGATTCTCGAAATTTTATATATATCCTCTAGCTGGGGTAGCGATTCTCGGAATAACAGTTGTGTCTCTGCCTCTGCTGCTTCTGTCGCTCTGCCTATGCCTTTACTGCTATGATAACGGCTCTACCTCTGCCTCTGCCTCTAATAACAGTTCTGCCTCTATATTCGCTTCCTCTGCCTCTGCCGGTCTCCTTTTCTTCCTTCGTTTGCTTCTTTGCTGCCTCCATTGTCTGTTTCTATCTTTGCTGCCTCCTTTGCCTGTCTATGCCTTTGCTGCCTCCTTTACCATCAATGACAACATTTCCAACATGCTTATCTTGTGAAATATGGAGTGATGATAAACATGGTTGAGTGAATGGAACCTATGGTTTTATTCTTTGGAATAAATGATATCAGGATATGCAAAGCTTTTTAGGGAAGCCTATCATGTTGGGGGTAGAATGATACCTACTCTTGTACTTTTTTTGGCTAGGAAATATGGGGATCTAGTGTGTTTGTAATACCTGTAACCAATACGCCAAGTAAAAGCACTTTTTTCATACAAATATTTTGGAAATAAATTGAATTTTGAAGTGATAAGAGAGTGTGTACCTGAATTGAAGTATGGTGGGTGTTGATCCTAAAAATGAATTTTTCTTAAACATGGATCGATGGGGCCTAGTTTCAACATGATGAAGTGTTGATCATTATTGTTCTCACAGTTTTATGATTGGGTACTCTGAGCTCCATTTATGGGATGTTGAAAATGAAAAAAAGGTGATATATAGACCAATATGGCCCATTTTCAAATCATTTGTGCTTTTTTAGGTTTTGAGGTCAAAGAAAAACTACTTTCCCAACCTTTTCTTGTCGTTCTGGTCAGCTTAAGCACCCAGGAATCATGCTATCAGTGTCAAGTAGGAGACAAAATGTCCTTCTTTTTATTTTTGTCATTTTCATGTGTGGGTGGTCCATACAAATGTGAATTTGTATGGATTTTATTCTCAGATATGAATTTTATTGTACCCCAAAAATCCATCCATGAAGGAGAAGGCCTCGTAACTGGCGCAAGCATCAATGACTTGGTCGATGAAAGGAGTAGGGTAGTTGTATTTGGGAAAAGCTTTGTTTAATTCTCGAAAATCCATGCAGACTCGAATAGCACCCTCTTTTTTCAGGATGGATACAGGCTTGGAAACCCAAGATGTGTAAGCGATTGGGTAGATGAATCCAGCTTTGTGAAGCTTGTCGATATCTTGTTTGATCGCTTCTGCTTTGGATGGGTGTAATTGATGTTGATTTTGGCTGACAAGTGATACGATAGGCCAAGTGTCAATGTGGTGCTCTATGATGGTTGGGCTTAACCCAGGAATTTGTGAATAATCCCAAGTGAATATATCCCTAAACTCTTGTAATAGTTTTGTATACGTGAATACTTCATATGGGTAGTATGTTGCCCCTACGATATTTCTTCGATTTTGCCTAGTTTTTTCGAGATATTCACCTTAAAGGTTGGCGAAATATTTGACATATTTCCTTCCAAAAATGCATCAGGTGCTAGGATAGGGTTTTTGAACCAATCTACATTTCCTGATGGTAGGAATTATTTGGATTCAATGGCGCAAATATGTTGGGTTTTTGTGCCACTAGGCACGAATGTTTTTTCTAGAAGAAAAACAAGCGGTGATGGGGTGCAACCCATGGACAATCTGCTTTTGTCATGGCCTCTAATATATCCTCATCAAAGTGAAATAAGATGTTTAAGGGGGACTTTTTTTGTGTAAGCCCGGAGGAATTGGTTCGGGCCTAACAATGCTGGTCGAGAGACATGAATATGATTTTGTGGTTGATGTCGTGGAACTAGATGAGGTTGACAAGGTGAAAACGGGTTGGGTTTGGACCGTCGAAGGTACTACTACCATTGTGGTAGTTGCAATAGTCTTTAAACCAAGGAAAGATGATTAGACAACACAAGTCTTGGTTCCCATGCATGACGATATGAATCGTATATGGTGTTGTGTGTCGTCAGCATTACATGGTGGAAGAATTTTTATGATGGTTACTTGTTTTTTAACGAGAGAAACTTCATGCTCTCTTGGTGGTGTACAAATGGTACAGGTGTCTTCTCTTATGTGAATATTTTTACAGATGTAGAGGTGCCTAAATGTTTGCAACATAGGGAATTTCCCTATATCATGATCATTGCTAGTGCAAATGATACATGGAGTAAATGTACTTACTGGGTATATTGTATGGGATCCAGTACTACTCAACCTATTAGAGGATGATGATGGGAGATGGCTACGAGAAAGTGTATTTCTTCATTTTTTTCATCTCATATTCTTATACCTTTTGTGATTTGGCTTGTATGGGAGTTTTTCTTTTAAGGTTGCTCTAGCCACTCTTAACCTTGGAAGGTAATGGAAATTCATCGTGTGTTGAAATTTCGAGCAAATCTGGTAGTAACAATGTGTTATCTTCTCTTGATTAGAGAGAAGAATGTAAGGTATGGGTGTGACCATGTAAAGATTGTCGGTGAATTTGTTAATCTCCCAATATTGATTAACCATGTGGTCATTTTTAGCACATAAGGCACATGATATGTTTGACTTGCTTCTTACCTTCCTAGGGTGAGGGGTAGTCTTCGTGGTTTTCGGTGACTGTTGAAAATGGGAGGTAGGCCTCGTTGTCCTCGATTGCCTATTTTGTGGTAACTTGAAATGGACTATGTCTGAATTATTGGTGACGAACGTGTGCATGATTTCTAGCCTAAGTCAAAATCGGGGAACATAGGGGCATTGTCGAGCGTGTTCGTTATCTTGGCATATTAGACAAGACTGGTGCTCTCATTTTTTCGAACCCTTTTGGACTTCGAGGGTGATTGGGTATCGTTTTCGGAATGATACTAAATATGGGCACCGAGCGATTAAATGGTCACATTCGTCACACAATATGTAGGCTACGTTTGGCGTTTGGGGGGTTTGGGGGTGGTCAACCATCCTTTTGGTGGATGCTTCTCTTCATATACACAGAGAATAGACCTAGACGTTTCATTCCACTGGGTTGTGGAACTTTCTACGGACTCAGAATCCAATTTTTCTAAGTCGGCAACATTGGTAATGGCCAAGCGTAGCGACTCTAAATCTAAACAGAATCGAGGAATGTAGGGACAATGGTGAATATGGTGGTTATCCTAGCATATCTATCAATAATATTGATTGGTTCATAGACCTATGAAGTACACCAAGTTAACTGGGTACCATCTTTGAAACAACTCTAAAGTTGCGCATTGTGCAATCAAATGATCATGTTCGTCGCATAATGCGCAAAGTTGGTCTTGAGGCTGAGGATGACTATGGGGAATAGGTGGTTGCTATGGTGACCATCTCTCCTCCAATATATATAATATCATCCTTATCGCTTCATTCCATTGAGTTATAGTTTTATCTGTGGATTTTGTTTCCGAGTTTGCTAAATCGGGATTTTCAACAATTAAACATCGCATGAAATCGAACATTGATAGGAGACTATGGAGGTTGGCACAATCGAACATGTGATGGTTGTTATGAAATATGTGATAGATGTTTCTTCTCTGTCGCAATATAGTTTCTTTGGGCAACGTGCAGTATTAGGTACCAACGGTTTAAAGCCCTTAATTCGGGGCACTATATGATCAAGTGATTAGGTTCATTGCACAATGCGCAAACTAGGACATGTGGTGTGGCCTATGTTTTCCTTCTTTGAGTTGGTGGGTTGGATGAGTACGAGCATGATACAGGTTCTTCTCGTACATAAAATATAATTTTGGACTCGTTCGTTTCCATTTGTATGGATTCGGCGAAGAAGTCGTCAAGATTAGATTGTTCTAAGGCTTGAAATGCATCCCAATATCGAGGCATCTTCGGGAAATGATGGGTGTAATGCAATAATGGTTGCATATGGTGCACACATGATTGGTGCGTAATTTTTTCCCTTAGTTTTTCGTGACATGTTCCTTTTTTTGGGTATCTGAGGTCGCGACATTTCATTCAGTATGTAGAATATGTTTTAATTCTTCTAATTCCGGGCAAATAGTAGTAGGATGACCTACGATATCATATAATGCACATGGTTGTAATACCATAGGTAACTTGGGGGTTTCTACTTTTTTCCCTTTCTTTTTTCCTCTTAGTAGTGCCAACTGGCGTCACTACAAGTGTTTATTTAATTGTTATGACCTCTTGGGGGGAAATAGGGGTCATCTCTGTAGAAGTAATTCCTGGGATTTCTAGCATGGTTGGAGGGACAAAATACCAAACAGTTATTGTGAAAGCCATATTTTGAAATTTCATAGTTTCCATGACCTATTTCGATACAAAACTAGGTGGGGGGTATAAAAATGGGTTATGTGAAATGGCGTATGGTAAGAATGTCGTACCCATGGCTTCAGAATCTGTATTGTTGGTTTATGCTTCAGGGTTGTGTTGAGATTCAACATGATGATGAGCTTAGTTAAAATCAGTCACCTTCACTAAGTGGGCCCGCAGGATTTTTTTAGGTGTAAGTCTATTTTTAGACTATGTATATTTTTAGACATGGTGATCATATTTCAGAAGTTGCAGGATGCTATTTTTGGATGGTTGGTCAAGTTGGAAAAATAGATGAAATTATATTTTTAGAATATTGGGCGAAGTCTATTTATAAATTGTCGATCTAAAAATAGAAGTGTCAATTATTATTAGCTCTTAATAATAATCTGAAAATAAACATCAACTTATTCTCTTGGAGCACTTAATTTCAATATACAGATTTTTCAAATCAGTGGGCTGCAGGAATTACGCAATTCCTAGGGTTACTAGTGGTTCATGCATGGAGGACTCAGTTAGAACTGAAGTGGCAAAGTTATGACAGAGTTGGAAGAGTAGTTCATGGAGATTTTATTCAGTTTAACTCAGTTAAAGGAGTTAAACTCAGTTGAGCTAGTTGTATCTAGTCTAACTAAATGATACACTAGTGAGTAGAGTGAATTAATTAGTTAATTAATTCACAAATAATAACTCAATAATCAACTTAACAAATACAATATTTAACAACAGTGCATGTCAGTTCCAGTGGAGACCCGGTGGAGAGATAGGTGAAAGGGCAAGATGGACTATCCATTGTGACTATAGTGATGCATTGATTGCACCACACACACATTGGAGTTTCCAATGAGGATTGTGCAGTGCAATCAAGGTAGATTTTAATTCATTCAGGGGTCTTCTTCAGCAGGGATTGCACAGTGGAAAAGGGTTATCAGGTGACAAGAAATCAGTGCATGGATTTGCATATTTCTTTTGATTAGTATGTGACGATTGATTGTACTAAGAGCTTGATGTGCTAAGATTTTTATGAGATTGTTACATAATCTCCATGATACATAACATAAGATATTTTGGGTTTTTAGCTTCAGGATTTCCCGTTAAACAATTGTGTTATGTGCGATTGTTTTTATTGCTTCATGTGTTTGCAATTGAGTTTTTAAATTTCTGCAAAAGATTAATAGTGGAAAGATTATGTATTTAGCAAGAAGATAAAATATTGTTATATCAAGAGAATCTGGATATATACATGCATCTTGTATATAATTTCTACATGGTATCAGAGCAGTGTTAATTCTTGAAAATTGAAATTGTGAAGAATTTTTGAGTTTGTGCTGGTGGACAATTTGAATTTGCTTCAGAAAATTCTTGGTGCGACAGTTGAGTATACATTGAAATGTCTTTCAATGGGTTTCGATTGGAGTATTCCCTTGATGGTAGCTCGAATTACATAGCCCAGAAGGATAGGATGGAGGCGGTGCTGGAAGATAATGGACTGAAGGAGTTCATCGATAGAGATGTTCCTAAGCCAAGATCTCGCGATGCTGCATTACTTGACGCATGGCAAAAGAAGGTAGAAAAGAAAAGAAGAATTCTGTTGGAAGGTGTGAAGGACCAAATTGTGTCCAACCTTCACAGGAAATCCACTCCATTTGCAATGCGGAAGGCTTTGACAGATTTGTTCCAAAGCAGCAGCGACCAAGGGAAGTTGGTGCTAAAAGATAAGCTCAGAAAAATAAAAATGGAGAAGGGCAACAGTATTCCAAAGTATCTCACAAAGTTTTTCCACTGTAGGGATGAACTGGGAAGTGTGGGGATTATTGTTGATGATGAAGACTTTGTGAGCTTTTCTCTCCTTGGGCTTCCTAAGAGTTGGCATAGCTACGAAGACTTTGTCAATGGACGGGAGAAACTGCCAGGATGGGAGCGACTTTGGTCGAATCTTGTGCAGGAGGAGATAAGGCGAAGTACCAAGGATGGCTCTTCATCGAAGAATGAAGATGAAGAAAATTTTGCTTTGGTTGCCAAAGCAAGGAAAGGAAAGGGGAAGAAATTTCCTTTAAAATCTAAAGCTAAAGGCAAGAAGTAGGATTTTTCCATGGTGAAGTGTTTTCACTATCACTAACATGGGCATTTCGCCACTAACTACCCACAGAAGAAGAAGAACAAGAAGGTTGTTGGAGCTGCAGTTGGAGAGGCCTTAGCCTCGCAATTTGAACTTGATTTCCCTTTTATCGCATGCTTGGTTTCAAGCACAATGGGATCTGTGTGGTATCTTGATAGTGGTGTGTCTTTCCATATGACAGGAGACAAAGAGTTGTTTAGTGACTCGGAGGAGAAGGACCTTCAAATGCATATAGAGATGAGTGACGATGGTCGATACAGTGCGACCAGCATTGGGACCATCACCTCTTAGAGGGAGTCAGGTAATCCATTTCTGTTGAAATAGGTTATGCATGTTCTTGGTCGCAATGTTGGAAGAAAGAGGTTATGACGTTGTTTTCAGCGAGGGAAAAGCTTTCCTGTGACATAAAACAATGGTTCAAACCAAGAGGATGGGGATTTGAGTTAAGAATCTCTACAAGCTGGAGGTAGATGGTTTTTTTGCAATGATGGGCAAAGCAGAAGAAGTGGTGAGCAAGGATGAGGGTGAATTATGGCACAGGAGATTGGGCCATCTTCAACATGGCGCTTTGAAGATTTTGCAACAGATTTCTACTGGAATTCCCAAGGGTACTCTTGCACAGTCAGATCAGTGCAAGGGATGTACTATGGGTAATTTTGTGAATACCACCTTTCATGAGAAGGAGAACTGTGCTTCGGTGATCCTTGAGATAATTCACACAGGCGTGTGTGGACCTTTCTCAGTTGCTTCAATGACAAAACACAGGTATTATGTTATATTTGTTGATGACTATTCTCATAGATGCTGGATCTTATTCATGCAGAAGAAGATCAAAACATTCTCAAAGTTCTATGAGTTTAAAGCATTGGTGGAGAAGGAGTCAAGGAAGCAAGTGAAAGCTCTACGGAGCGATAATGGTGGTGAATACATCTTGGGCGAATTCAAAGACTTCTGTTGCAAAGAAGGAATTCAAAGAGAACTCATAACGCCTCATAACCCACATCAAAATGGGGTCGCGGACAGGAAGAACAGAACGATCGTGGGTGCTGCAAGAGCTATGTTGTATGACCAGGGCCTACCGATGCACTTGTGGGTGGAAGCATGCAACACTACGGTTTATGTGCAAAACTATTGTCCTCATAGAGTACTTGGCATGAGTACACCTGAAGAAGATTTTACTGGTAAGAAGCCTGATATTTCTCATTTGAAGATTTTTGGCTCATCTGTTTACATTCATGTGACAAAGAATGCCAGGAAGAAGATGGGGCCGACTGCAGAAGTTTGGATATTTGTGGGGTACACAGAAACACCCCATAATTATCGTGTGTATTTTCCAGACAGTCGGATGACTGTGGTGCGATGAGATATAAAATTCAATGAGGTGAAAGCCATGAAGTTGTCGCTTGAGAGGGAGCTACACTTGCATGCAGAGGAGGAACTTCTTGTTCCCAAAGATGAGCCTCTAGATGTGGATCAGCCACAAGAGGAGATTCATGGAGTGGAGGAGTCCACTCATGCAAAACCAAACATCAGACAAGGTAGAAAGCATACCACAAAAGCTAAGAAATTGAAGCTTGATGTGGCATAGAACGTAGGAGTCCCTACATCACAACGTAGACAAAGATAGTCTCCTGACCAATATACTGGATACATGGCTCTTATGAGCAAGTGTGTCGTGACAGAGCCATATTCTTTTGCAGAAGCAGTGTAGGAGCCCACATGGGTAGATGCCATGGTGGAGGAGTATGACTCCATTGTCAGAAATAGTGCCTGGGAGATTGTTCCAAGGCAAGTGGGAAAATTAGTTGTAGGATCAAGATGGATCTACAAGGTAAAGCAAGTTGCTGATGGGAGCGTCGAGAAATATAAGGCAATATTTGTTGCCTAGGGCTTCTCACAGATCGAGGGGATTGATTATGAAGAAACCTTTGCACCTGTCGCACGGTATTCTTCCATAAGGACCATCCTTGCTCTCTCAGCGCAGATGGGTTGGCACATTCATCGGATGGATGTGAAGACTGTGTTCCTTAATGGGATCATTGAGGAAGAAATGTACATTGAGAAGCCTGAAGGATTTGAGATCTTCAGCAGTGAGTCGCATGTGTGCATACTTAAAAGAGCGTTGTATGGGCTGAACTAAGCACCACGTGCTTGGTACACAAGGATCAACAGCTATTTCACTGGACTTGGCTTCGCCAAGAGTGAGGCGGATGAAAACCTATACCAAATTGTGGTGGAGGGTAATATTTTAATCATTCTTCTTTATGTTGATGATTTAATACTAACGGGTGATGAGCAGTTGATACACTCATGCAAGACAGATCTTGCAATTCTAATCAACAATAAGAAGTAGGCTTATCCTCAATTAATTCAATTGGATTGAAATAAAATTTAGAAATAATATTGAAATAAAAACAATTTAGAAATAACTTATACTTAGATTAAAATAAATATTGGTATGTAAATGTTATTAGGAAATAGAAAATTCCAATTTTAGCATTATATTAAAGTTTTTATCTTTGAATTTGGCCAGACATCTAAAAGAGATATTTAATATTAACATGAGTAAATAATATCTAAAAATTATAAATTTAAAGATAAAATATATCAACATATCATTCTATATAATCTTGTAATTTACATGTAATTCTATATAATATTCTAACAAACCTATATTATTATCCATATATATAATCATGTTATCTATCAATTTTGTTGAGCTTATAAACATATTAGATGTGTGTATCTATACATTTGGATTAACCTTTAGTCATTTTTGGATGTGTATCCATCTTCTCAATATTCTTACTTTTTTTGGATATGTGTATCCATCTCCTCAATATTCTTACGTTATCAAAACTCATGCAACAAAAGGTAAAGTAATTTATAAAATATTAAACTTGATATATTTTAACTATTAATATTTCCTTAAAAAAACTATTTATATCTTTATCATTTATTTCATTAAGAAAATATATATAACTTATTTCAAATTTTTATTTATAATAAAAAATAGAACATCAATTAAGTCATAAACTTTTATCTAAACCACATAATATTTTCCTAATCTTTATCTTTCTCTTTGCGTAATCCTCATCAATGAATTAAATTTTTAAAATTAATTAAACCATCTTTCCGGTCCTTTTTAGAGATTTTTTTTTCTCTCTTTACCTTTTCATTATTAAATTAATTTTTTAAACATATTTAAAAATATATATATGTAAATTATAGTAGTGCTATTTTAATTTTTTTAAATATTTAAACAAAAATATATGTATATGTAGATTATAATAGTGTTCTTTTGGAAACATCTTATTTATTGGTTATTATTTAATTTTTTATTTTATATATATATATATATATATATATATATTATTTTAAATTTTTTATTTAATAATGAGTAGTTAAAGGACAAAGTAAATTAGGAAAATGAGTTAAAGGATGGAAAAGGTTAATGAAAACTAAAAGATATTAAAAAAAAAAGTGTGGTTGAAAGTTTATTTAATTAAAAAAATTGGGAAGAATATGTTAAAAAAAAACTAATAATAATAATGGTATGTGGATATTTAATAGATGAATGTAATGTGGATAAATTTTTGAAAATTATGTACTATAGGAAAAAGTTATACAATGTAGAAATATTATTTAGGATATTGAATGGTTAAGTTTTAATAAGAACTTGTTAGGATTATGGTTCTGTTGTATGGGAACATTTTATGTGTACGAGTGTTTTTCAAAATTTTTTGTTTGATTTTAAAGTAAAATTTAGAGTTATCATAAGGGATTCCAATGGGATCAATAATATCTATTTTATGAGAATAAATATTTGGAAGATAAAAATTATGTGTTTGTTTATAGTATACTTAAAAGATTTGTTTATTTTGGCATTGTGACTACATGGATAACTGCAAGCACTAGGATGCCTTCATTTTCAAATCCTATATATTTTAGGATTGTGTTGATTATAAACACTCTCTAAAAAAATTCAATAAATTTTGGATTATTATTGTGCATGTTTTCCTTTCACTTTAGTCATTCGTATTAGTCACTTTCCTCATGAAACCTTAATGAATAAAGCATTTGAAAGATTTATTTTTGAAAAAACACTCAAAATAAACAATCTTTAGAAAATCATTAATTTCATTAGACATTGGTGATATTCCTTGAGTGAGGTTTATTCATGACACAACAAAAGTCATCAATCACCAATGCATCCATTGGCAGTCAATGGGATTATTTAGTTCACATAACCTTTAAAATTACATATCTTATCAATCATTGATGAAACCATCAGACATTGGTGATATTCAATGGGTATCAAATAATGAAATATACTATTTTCAATTTATCACCAACAAAACCATTGGCCATCGGTAATATTCAATAGGTCACAAACTCCTCGATGCTAAATTTTCCGTTGATGACCAACCAACACATCAAGGTATAAAAAAATCATTCGGGTCATGGAATACACTCAACTTTCTTTCTAATGAACAATCAAGGCACTACACTCCTATGAGTGTATTTTGCACCCAAGTGAAATCAACTGCATCAACCATTGATTATTAGCCATTTGATTAGGTAGGTTCTATGTGACAAAGAAACTCATTTATGACTAATGAAAATCTCCCTGAGTGACAATATTGAGTTTTAAAAAATGCATAATAATACCTCAGATGACTGACATAAATAATGTATCCTTTTGAGTTGACACAACTTATTTATTTCCCATCTATGATCAGTGAAATATGTTTCGTACTAGGAATATGCATGTAATAAAATTATTGGATGCCTTACCAAACTATAAACACTAAAACAAAAAACATGATTACCATTGGATGCACCGAAAATAATTTCAAAAAACCAAATAGATTGTTATGAATAAAATAATATAAACAATGTAAGCAGTAGATAATGATTAGTTAATTACTAATTAGGTTGAAAAGGCATGTATAAATGGGACATGACCTTCCGTGAAGAGGCACATTCCTAGGTATATAAGCAAGCCTCATTTGTAACATTCTTATTCATTCATCATACATTTTAATATATAATATTTTTATCCTCAATGGATGTTTTCATATTCCAAGTCTTTTGGAGTATTTAACGAGAAGTGCGAACTTTTTTCAAAATCAATAGAGTTCCTTATTGTCATCTGAATTATGAGAGTAGACAACTCGATCAAGCTACGTATTTAGAACAGAATGAAAAAAATGGTATTCCGAAGAATACTATTATCGGTGCAATCCACTCATGTGATCACAATTCATCGCAAGTTTCCAGTCACCGCAAGATTCGAAAAAAGATTGATCTAGGATGGTCTGATCCCTACTCAGTGAGACAATTTTTTTTGTCACTTAGAGGATCATATCAACTTGTATCGACAAGGATGACAGCCCCGAGATGAGAAGACATTCGTAGAAGGAAAAGAAATCAAGGCCTTCCATCAACAAGCTTTGAGGACAAAGATTTTTTAGGAGGAAGGCAATGTTATGAATAAAATAATATAAATAATGTAAACATTAGATAAATATTAGTTAATTAGTAATTAGGTTGAAAAGGCATGTATAAATGGGACATGACCTTCCGTAAAGAGGCACATGCCTAGGTATATAAGAGGGCCTCATTTGTAACATTCTTATTCATTCATCATACATTTTAATATATAATATTTGTATCCTCAATGGATATTTTCAAATTCCAAGTATTTTGGAGTATTTAACGAGAAGTATGAACTTTTTTCACTTCATAGGTGATGGCCACACATCTAAAATTATTGAGAAACAATTATTATTGATTATATAGTAATGATATCGCATTAAAACCAATAAATCCAAAAGGTATCTTGTCATGAAACCTACAAGAGATAAAATAAGCAATATTTCTATGAGGCGGGCATGTCCCATGCTCGTGATGTTTTGATTAGTTAATCTAATCTGAAAAATATTGGTTTTGTCGTGTCATGTTCTATAGTTGGTGACCTGCTACTGGTTGATGACGACGGTTATTGATTCCCTCGTGGGCGTTTTTCTTTGAAAAAAAAGGCATAATGTGTTACCCACATGCATGGAATATTTATAGAAAGCTCTTAATGGATGCATGGGTCTTTGACTATTGGGGACCTTCCCGTGTAAGCATGGTTGAAAGAGATGCTCATTGATACATGGATCTTCGACAAATTCTAACATAGTGCAACGGTTATGAAGTACAATACCATCCTTGACATGAAAACTTGTGTTGATGTTGAATGTCAAGAGGATCGATGACATCAATGGGAAATGTTAATTCTCATTGTTTCATCCAAGGATGCCCCTATTGTGGTGAGGACTCATCCAAGGTACTACCTCCTTCCCAAAAAGTGGTTGTTGAAGTCGACAAGAAGGAAGCATCAACCGACCGAAACAAGTACTAATTTAAGGGACCAGGGTTTCTGATGTAGCAGGGTACAATGTGATAAGTTAACAATACATGATAACGATATATGGCTATAAATAATGATGGTGGTCAAGTGGCCCGAGGTCGGAGCATTAAATGCGAGTGGAGGCAGTCATAACAATTTCTGATGGGGAAACCCTTGTGGTCAGTAGGACGCCCAGGGTGGGTGTATGCTTGCTATAATTGGTATGGTTGGGTGTGGTAAAGAATGTGTAGCTTCGTGATCTAGTTGGATATCGATGGCCTCCCACCTATTCCGTTTGGACCTGCAGCATCAATTCTTTCAGTTTTTCAGCTTCAGCACAGCTTATTATTTTTAGCAGGTTTTCGGGTCCTGCACACCCAGAGCCGTTTTGGGATTTAATGATCCAAATAGATATTGGTGGCCACCCACCGAGTCCATTTGAACCCCCACAATCAGTTATTTCAGTTTGTAAGTTTCAGCACAACTTACTATTTATAGCAGTTTTTCGAGTCCTGAACTTCCGGAGCCGTTTCGAGGCCCTAAATGATGCTCACTCAAAAGTTGTAGTCCTCGGATAGATCTTTCTAATGAGCTATTGATTGCGTCAAACAGAGATCAGATGCCAAAGTTACGTCCCCGGGAAGTTGAAACACCAATTTACCCAAACGGGACCCACAGTTTTGGCGCTTCATCTCCTAGGGTTAGGTTTTTCGACGTTTCAGATTCTACATTATTTCTCAACAGTAAATAGGCCCTCAAGCTTCATTGTAATACATTTGAGGGGCTGGTAGCCATCACATCTCTTCTCAGGGATATGGTACGAGTGCCCTAGCTCGTCCATTTCCATTATTTCTATAAGCATGTTTCAGTCAGTTGTTTTGTAACATAGTTCAGGGGGCTGGGAGCCGGCACATCTCTTCTCAGAGATAAGCGCTACCAGTGCCCTAGCTTGCTTGTTCCCATCATTTCAGTTCTATAACATAGTTTAGGGGGCTGGGAGCCGACACATCTCTTCTCAGAGATAAGCGCCACCAGTGCCCTAGCTCGCTTGTTCTGATCATGTTTGTATTGTAACACAGTTCGGGGACTGGTAGCCGACACATCTCTTCTCATAGATAAGTGTTTCCAGTACCCTAGCTGTTCATTTCCATTATGTCTCATTGTAACACAATTCATAGGCCTGTAGCCGCCACATCTCTTCTCAGAGATACACTACCAGCACCCTAGCTATTTTATTTCAGTCATTTGATTATAATAAAATGAAGCATTATTTCCGCTGCATCTTTGTATCTATGGCTATATGTGTATTCTTTTGCGTTCCTGCATAAAATCTGGATCAGTGGTATCAGAGGGGTTCTGCTCTTTCTCTGTTTTTCTTTTCATATCCCCAACGCGGCCAGGGTATAAGGATTTCAACCTCGCAAACCCGACGACCCCCCATGGTGGAAGGAAAGAAAGACGAGGGAGCAGGAGATCCTATCAAAATCTTGCTCGAGAATGCCCTCGAGAAACAAAGGAACGCGATGATGGATAAATTTGACCAGATCCTTCAATGGCTGCCCACCGACGGCACATCTACATCCAACATGTCCACCAACAGGTCCACGACATCCTAGACAAATCCAATACCAAGTTCAGCAAAATTTTCCACCCCATGGAGGAACTTAACGCAATGGAGACCATTGCTTCCTAAGGAGGGAGGAATGATCCAGGTGGATATCGGTGGCCTCCCACCTATTCCATTTGGACCCGCAACATCAATTCTTTTAGTTTTTCAGCTTCAGCACAGCTTACTATTTTTAGCAGGTTTTTGGGTCCTGCACACTCGGAGCCGTATTGGGGACTTAATGATCCAGATGGATATTGGTGGCCACCCACCGAGTCCATTTGAACCCCCATAATCAATTATTTCAGTTTGTAAGTTTCAGCACAACTTACTATTTATAGCAATTTTTCAGGTCTTGAACTACCGGAGCTGTTTTGAGGCCCTAGACGACATTTTTTGGAAAAACGAGGAGCAACATTTAGCAATGTTTCTCACTCAAAAGTTGTAGTTCTCGGATAGATATTTCTAACGAGCTATTGAGTGCATCAAATAGAGATCGGATGCCAAAGTTACGTCCCCAGGAAATTGAAACACCAATTTACCCAAACGGGACCCACATTTTTGGCGCTTCATCTCCTAGGGTTAGGTTTTTGGACGTTTCGGATTCTACATTGTTTCTCAACAATAAATAGGCCCTCAAGCCTCATTTTAATATAGTTGAGGGGCTAGTAGCCATCACGTCTCTTCTCAGGGATACGGTACCAGTGCCCTAGCTTGTCCATTTCCATTATTTCTATAAGCATGTTTCAATCAGTTGTTTTGTAACACAGTTCAGGGGGCTAGGAGCCGAGACATCTCTTCTCAGAGATAAGCGCTACCAAAGCCCTAGCTCGCTTGTTCCCATCATTTTAGTTTTGTAACACAGTTCAGGGGGCTGGGAGCCGACACATCTCTTCTCAGAGATAAGCACCACCAGTGCCCTAGCTCGCTTGTTCGCATCATGTCTGTATTGTAACACAGTTCAGGGGCCGGTAGCCGACACATCTCTTCTCAGAGATAAGCATTTATAGTACCCTAGCTGTTCATTTCCATTATGTCTCATTGTAACACAATTCAGAGGCCTGTAACCGCCACATCTCTTCTCAGAGATACGCTACCAGTGCCCTAGCTATTTTATTTTAGTTATTTGATTATAATAAAATGAAGCATTATTTCCGCTGCATCTTTTTATCTATGGCTATATGTGTATTCTTTTGCGTTCCGACATAAAATCCGGATCACTTTGACCAAGGGTGATTAGGGACTACTGCCAGGTAATAAATTTAAATGGATGGGTTGGAGTTTTCTCCTAAAAAAAAAAAAACTTTGTACACTTGCCAAAATAAAATGAAAGTGGTTTTGATGTACAAGAACGAAGACGGGTGCCCCATTAACATGAATAATCTTGCACGATGATGTGAGTATTGTGTTTTTCTGAGGTGGGGGCCCCATTGGTTGGTCTCGGTGCAGGGGTGATGAGGTGAATGAAATTTCTCAGATGGGCTATGCTTATGATGGTGTGATAGGTCAAACGTGACACGTGATGACGCGTTTTTGTCGATCCATTTTGTAGATAATAATAGCTCGGGAAGGGTTTTAGCATGCAATGGGTAAAATTCGACTTGATGTTTGTTGATGGGCGTAAGAACATGAAGTGGTTCTAGAGCCAAATTTTAAGGCCAGGGCTCTAGAATTTGGCGTGTGGTCTACTTGAGTGATGGATTCCATGGATTGTGAGGCTATACCAATCTACAAGGGTGCTTATCATGTGAAATATGGAGTGATGATAAACATGGTCGAGTGAATGGAACCTATGGTTTTATTATTTGGAATAAATGATGTCAGGATATGCAAAGCTTTTTAGGGAATCCTATCATGTTGGGGGTAGAATGATACCTGCTCTTGTACTTTTTTTGGCTGGGAAATATG
This sequence comes from Pinus albicaulis, assembly GCA_034641835.2. Taxonomy (NCBI): domain Eukaryota; kingdom Viridiplantae; phylum Streptophyta; class Pinopsida; order Pinales; family Pinaceae; genus Pinus; species Pinus albicaulis. The sequence continues at coordinate 288,818,773 of CM076581.1, forward strand.
GGGATCTAGCGTGTTTGTAATACCTGTAACCAATACCCCAAGTAAAAGCATATTTTTCATACAAATATTTTGGAAATAAAATGAATTTTGAAGTGATAAGAAAGTGTGTACCTGAATTGAAGTATGGTGGGTGTTGATCCTAAAAATGACTTTTTCTTAAACATGGATCGATGGGGCCTGGTTTGAACATGATGAAGTGTTGATCATTATTGTTCTCGCAGTTTTTTTATTGGGTACTTTGAGCTCCATTTATGAGATGTTGAAAATGAAAAAAGGGGGATATATAGACAAATATGGCCCATTTTCAAATCATTTGTGCTTTTTTAGGTTCTGAGGTTAGAGAAAAGCTACTTTCCCAACCTTTTCTTGTCGTTCTGATCAGCTTGAGCACCCGAGAATCATGCTATCAGTTTCAAGTAGGAGATAAAACGTCCTTCTTTTTATTTTTTTCATTTTCATGTGTGGGTGGTCCGTAAAAATGTGAATTTGTATGGATTTTATTCTCGGATCTGAATTTTATTGTACCCCTAAAATCCATCCATGAAGGACAAGGCCTCGTAACTGGTGCAAGCATCAATGACTTGGTCAATGAAAGGAGTAGGTTAGTTGTATTTGGGACAAGCTTTGTTTAATTCTCGAAAATCGATGCAGAATTGAATGGCGCCCTCTTTTTTCAGGATGGATACAAGCTTGGAAACCCAAGATGTGTAAGCGATTGGGTAGATGAATCCATCATTGTGAAGCTTCTGTGAGCCCGTGAGGAATTGGTTCGGGCCTAACAGTACTGGTCGACAAACATGATAATGATTTTGTGGTTGATGTCGTGGAACTAGATGAGGTTGACAGGGTGCAAACGGGTTGGGTTTGGACCGTCGAAGGAACTACTATTGTTGTGGTAGTTGCAGTAGTCTTTAAACCAAGGAAATATGATTAGACAACATGAATCATGGTTCCCATGCATGATGAGATGAATCGTATATTTTGTTGTGTGTCATCAGCATTACATGGTGGAATAATTTTTGTGATGGTTACTTGTTTTTTAACGAGAGCAACTTCATGCTCTCTTGGTGGTGTACGAAGGGTACAGGTGTCTTCTCTTATGTGAATATTTTGACGGATGTAGAGGTGCCTAAATGTTAGCAACATAGGGAATTTCTCTACATCATGATCATTGCTAGTGAAAATGTTGTATGGAGTAAATGTACTTACTGGGTATATTTTATGTGATCCAGTACTACTCAACCTATTAGAGGATGATGATGGGAGATGGCTACGAGAAAGTGTATTTCTTCATTTTTGTCATCTCATATTCTTATACCTTGTGTGATTTGGCTTCTATGGGAATTTTTCTTTTAAGGTTGCTCTAGCCACTCTTAACCTTGGAAGGTAATGGAAATTCATCGTGTGTTGAAATTGCGAGAAAATATGGCAGTAACAATGTGTTATCTTCTCTTGATTAGAGAGTTGAATGTAGGGTATGGTTGTGACCATGCAAATATTGTCGGTGAATTTGTTAATCTCCTGACATTGATTAACCATGTGGTCATTTTTAGCACATAAGGCACATGATATATTTGACTTGATTCTTACCTTGCTAGGGTGAGGGGTTGTCTTCATGGTTTTCGGTGACTACTGAAAATGGGAGGTAGGCCTCGTTGTCCTCGATTGCCTATGTTGTGGTAACTCGAAATCAACTATGTCTGAATTATTGGTGACAAACGTGTGCATGATTTCTAGCCTAAGTCGAAATTGGGGGACATAGGGGCAATGTTGAGCTGTTCATTATCTTGACATATTAGACAAGACTGGGGCTCTCTTTTTTTCCAACCCTTTTGGACTTCAAGGGTGATTGGGTATCGTTTTCGGATTGATACTAAATATGGGCACCGAGTGATTAAATTGTCACATTCGTCACACAATATGTAGGCTACATTCGGCGTTTTGGGGGTTTCGGGGTGGTCAGCCATCATTTTGGTGGATGCTTCTCTTCATATACACAGAGAATAGACCTAGACATTTCATTCCCCTAGGTTGTGGAACTTTCTATGGACTCATAACCCGATTTGTCTAAGTCGGCAAGGTTGGTAATGGCCAAGCGTAGCGACTCTAAATCTAAACATTATCAGGGAATGTAGGGAAAATGGTGAATATGGTGGTTATCCTGGAATATCTATCAAGAATATTAATTGGTTCATAGACCTATGGAGTACACCGAGTTAACCGAGTACCATATTTGAAACAACTCTAGAGTTGTGCATTATGCAATCAAATGATCACGTTCGTCGCATAATGCACAAAGTTGGTCTTAAGGCTGAGGATGATTATGGGGAAGAGGTGGTTTCTATGGTGACGATCTCTCCTCCAATATATATAATATTATCCTTATCGCTTAAGTCCATTGAGTTGTAGTTTTATCTGTGGATTCTGTGTCCGAGTTTGTTAAATCGGGATTTTCAGCGATTAAACATCGCATTAAATCGAACATTGATCGGAGACTATGGAGGTTTTGAAAATGGAACATGTGATGGTTGCTCCGAAAGATGTGACAGGTGTGTCTTCTCTGTCGCAATAAGTTGTTTTGGGCAACATGTAGTATTGGGTACCAACGGTTGAAAGCCCTTAATTCGGGGCACTGTATGATCAAGTGATCAGGTTCATCGCACAATGCTCAAACTAGGACATGTGGTGTGGCCTATGTTTGCCTTATTTGAGATGGTTGGTTGGATGATTACGAGAATGATACAAGTTCTTCTCATACATAAAATATTATTTTGGACTCGTTCGTTTCCATTTGTATGGATTCGAGGGAGGGGTCGTCAAGATTAGATTGTTCTAAGGCTTGAAATGCATCCCAATATCGAGACATCTTCAGGAAATGATGGGTGTAATGCCCATAATGGTTGCATATGGTGCACACATGATTGGTGTGTAACGTTTTCCCTTGGTTTTTCGTGACATGTTCCTTTTTTTGGGTATCTGAGGTCGTGACATTTCATTCGGTATGTAGAATATGTTTTAATTCTTCTAATTCTAGGAAAATATTAGTAGGATGACCTACGATATCATATAATGCACATGGTTGTAATACCATAGGTAACTTGGGGGTTTCTACTTTTTTCCCTTTTTTGTTTTTCCTCTCAGTAGTGCCACTTGGCGTCACTACAAGTTTTTATTTAACTGTTATGACCTCTTGTGGGGAAATAGGGGTCATTCCTGTAGAGGTAATTCCTAGGATTTCTAGCATGGCTGGAGGGACCAAATACCAAACAGGTATTGCGAAAGCCATATTTTGAAATGTCATAGTTTCCATGACCTATTTCGATACAAAACTAGGTGGGGAATATAAAAATGGGTTCTGTGAAATGGCATATGGTAAGAATTCTGTACCCATGGCTTCAGCCTCTGTACTATTGGTTTATGCTTCAGGGTTGTGTTGAGATTCGACAATATGATGAGCTTAGTTAAAATCAATCACCTTCACTAAGTGGGCCCGCAGGCTATTTTTAGGTGTAAGTCTATTTTTAGACATGGTGATCATATTTCAGAAGTTGCAGGATGCTATTTGTGGATGGTTGGTCAAGTTGGAAAAATAGATGAAATTCTATTTTTAGAATATTGGGTGAAGTCTATTTATAAATCATCGATCTAAAAATAGAAGTGTTGATTATTATTAGCTCTTAATAATAATCTGATAATAAACATCAACTTATTCTCTTGGAGCACTTAATTTCAGTATACAGATTTGTCAAATCAGTGGACTGGAGGAATTACGCAATTCCTAGGGTTACTGGTGATTCATGCATGGAGGACTCAATTAGAACTGAAGTGGCAAAGGTATGATAGAGTTGGAAGAGTAGTTCATGGAGGTGTTATTCAATTTAACTCAGTTAACGGAGTTAAAGTCAGTTGAGCTAGTTGTATCTAGTCTAACTGAATGATACACTAGTGAGAGTGGAGTGAATTAATTAGTTAATTAATTCACAAATAATAACTCAATAATCAACTGAACAAATACAGCAGTTAACTATAGTGCATGTCAGTTCCAGTGAAGACCCGGTGGAGAGATAGGTGAAAGGGAAAGATGGACTATCTGTTGTGACTATAGTGATGCATTGACTGCACCACACACACATTGGAGTTGCCAAAGAGGATTGTGCAGTGCAAGCAAGGTAGATTCGAATTCATTCAGGGGTCTTCTTCAACATGGATTGTGCAGTGGAGGCAGGCTATCAGGTGACAAGAAATCAGTGCATGGATTTGCAGATTTCTTTTGATTAGTATGTGATGATTGATTGTATTGAGAGATTGATGTACTAAGCTTTGTATGAGATTGTTACATGATCTCCATGATACATAATAATTTATATTTGGGGTTTTCAACTTCAGGATTTCTCGTTAAACAACTGTGTTATGTGCGATTTTTTTTATTGCTTCATGTGTTTGCAATTGAGTTTTTAAATTTCCGCAAAATATTAACAGTGAAAGGATTTTGTATTTAGTAAGAATATAAAATATTGTTATATCAGGAGAATCTGGATATATACATGCATCTTGTATATAATTTCTACATGGTATCATAGCAGTGTTAATTCTTGAAAATTGCAATTGTGAAGAATTGTTGAGTTTGTGTTGGTGGACAATTCGAATTTGCTTCAAAAAATTCTTGGTGCGACAGTTGAGTATACATTGAAATGTCTTTCAAAGGGTTGTGATTGGAGTATTCCCTTGATGGTAGCTCGAATTACATAGCCTATAAGGATAGGATGGAGGCGGTGCTGGAAGATAATGGACTGAAGGAGTTCCTCGATAGCGATGTTCCTAAACCGGGATCTAATGATGTTGTATTACTTGACGCATGGAAAAAGAAGGTATAAAAGACAAGAAGAATTCTGTTGGAAGGTGTGAAGGACCATATTGTGTCCACCCTTCATGGGAAATACACTCCATTTGCAATGTGGAAGGCTTTGACAGATTTGTTCCAAAGCAGCAGCGACCAGAGGAAGTTGGTGCTGAAAGATAAGCTCAGAAAAATAAAAATGGAGAAGGGCGACAGTATTCCAAAATATCTCACGAAGTTTGTCCACTATGGGGATGAACTGGGAAGTGTGGGGATTACTATTGATGATGAAGACTTGGTGATATTTTCTCTCCTTGGGCTTCCGAAGAGTTGGCATAGCTACGAAGACTCTGTCAATGGACGAGAGAAACTGCCAGGATGGGAGCGACTTTGGTCGGATCTTGTGCAGGAGGAGATAAGGCGAAGTACCAGGGATGGCTCTTCATTGAAGAATGAAGATGAATAAAATTTTTCTTTGGCTACCAAAGCAAGGAAAGGGAAGGGGAAGAAATTTCCTTCAAAATCCGAAGCTAAAAGCAAGAAGCAGGATTTTTCCAAGGTGAAGTGTTTTCACTGTCAGGAACATGAGCATTTCGCCACTAACTACCCACAGAAGAAGAAGAACAAGAAGGTTGTTGGAGCTGCAGTTGGAGAGGCCTTAGCTTTGCAATTTGAACTTGATTTCTCTTTGATCGCATGCTTGGTTTCAAGCACAATGGGATCTATGTGGTATCTTGATAGTGGTGTGTCTTTCCATATGACAGGAGACAAGGCATTGTTTAGTGACTTGGAGGAGAAGGACCTTCAAATGCATATAGAGATGGGTGACGATGGTCGATACAGTGCGACCAGACCATTACCTTTGAGAGGGAGTCAAGTAATCCATTTCTATTGAAAGATGTTATGCATGTTCCAGGTCTGAAGAAGAACTTGGTCTCGGTCGCAATGTTGTAAGACAGAGGTTATGATGTTGTTTTCAGCGAGGGAAAAGCTTTCCTGTGACATAAAAAAATGGTTCAAACCAAGAGGATGGGGATTCGAGTTAAGAATCTCTACAAGTTGGAGGTAGATGGTTTTTTTGCAATGATGGGCAAATCAGAAGAAGTGGTGAGCCAAGATGAGGGTGAATTATGGCACAGGAGATTGGGCCATCTTCACCATGGTGCTTTCAAGATTTTGCAGCAGATTTCTACTGGACTTCCCAAGGGTACTCTTGCACAATCATATTAGTGCAAGGGATGTAATATGGGTAATTTTGTGAAGACCACATTTCATGAGAAGGGGAACTATGCTTCGGTGATCCTTGAGAGAATTCACACAGACGTGTGTGGAAATTTCTCAATTTATTCAATATTAAAACACAAGTATTGTGTTATATTTGTTGATGACTATTCTCGTAGATGTTGGATCTTCTTCATGCAGAAGAAGAGCGAAACAGTCTCAAAGTTCTGTGAGTTTAAATCATTAGTGGAGAAGGATTCAGGGAAGCAAGTGAAAGCTCTATGGAGCGATAATGGTGGTGAATACATATTGGGTGAATTCAAAGACTTCTTTTGCAAAGAAGGAATTCAAAGAGAACTCATCGTGCCTCATAACCCACAGAAGAATGGGGTCACAGACAGGAAGAACAGAATGATCGTGGGTGCTGCACAAGCTAGGCTATATGACCAGGGCCTACCGATTCACTTGTGGGCAGAAGCATGCAACACTGCAGTTTATGTGAAAAATTGTTGTCCTCATAGAGTACTTGGCATGAGTACACCTGAAGAAGCTTTTAGTGGTAAGAAGCCTGATATTTCTCATTTGAAGATTTTTGGCTCATCTGTTTACATTCATGTGACAAAGGATGCCAGGAAGAAGCTGGAGCCGACTATAGAAGTTGGGATATTTGTGGGTACACAAAAACACCCCATAATTATTGTGTGTATTTTCTAGAGAGTCGGATGATGGTGGTGCGACGAGATATAAAATTCAATTAGATGAAAGCCATGAAGTTGTCGCTTGAGAGGGAGCTACACTTGTATGCAGAGGAGGAACTTCTTGTTCCTAAAGATGAGCCTCTAGATGTGGATCAGCCACGGGGGGGGATTCATGGAGTGGAGGAGTCCACTCATGCAAAACCAAACATCAGACAAGGCAGAAAGCGTACCACAGAAGTTGAGAGACTGAAGCTTGATGCGGCATAGAACGTAGGAGTCCCTACATCACAGCATAGACAGAGACAGTCTCCTGACCAATATACTGGATACATGGCTTTTATGAGCAAGTGTGTCATGACAGAGCCATCTTCTTTTGAAGAAGCAGTGAAGGATCCCACATGGGTAGATGCCATGGTGGAGGAGTATGACTCCATTGTCAGAAATAGTGCTTGGGAGATTGTTCCAAGGTAGGTGAGAAAATCAGTTGTAGGATCAAGATGGATCTACAAGGTAAAGCAAGTTGCTGATGGGAGCATCGAGAAATATAAGGCAAGATTTGTTGTGCGGGGCTTCTCACAGATCGAGGGGATTGATTATGAATAAATCTTTGCACCTGTCGCACGGTATTCTTCCATAAGGACCATCCTTGCTCTCTCGGTGCAGATGGGTTGGCACATTCATCGGATGGATGTGAAGATTGTGTTCCTTAATGGGATCATTGAGGAAGAAGTGTACATTGAGAAGCCTGAAGGATTTGAGATCTTCAGCAGCAAGTCATATGTGTGCAGACTTAAAAGAGTGTTGTCTGGGTTGAAGCAAGCACCACGTGCTTGGTACACACGGATCAACAGCTATTTCACTGGACTTGGCTTCACCAAGAGTGAGGCGGATGCAAACCTGTACCAAATTGTGGTGGAGGGTAATATTTTAATCATTGTTCTTTATGTTGATTATTTAATACTAACGGGTGATGAGCAGTTGATACACTCATGCAAGGCAGATCTTGCAAAGGAGTTTGAGATGAAGGATTTGGGCCTCCTTCATTATTTCCTTGGATTGGAAATATGGTAGCGGGAAGGTGAAATGTTTATGTCTCAAGGCAAGTACGCTCAGGAGATACTTGAGAAGTTTCACATGCAAGGCTATGAGCCTATCGACACTCCTCTTCTAGGAAATTGGAGGAAAGTGGATGCTACATCGGCAAAGGTAGTGGATGCCATTGTTTATCGACAGTTGGTGGGTTCGCTCATGTATTTAGTTAATACAAGACCACACGTATGCTATGTAGTGAACCAGCTTTTACAAGTGATGGTTAAGCCTACCAAGCTCTTTTGGAAGGCAGGAAAGCATGTCCTGAGATATCTCAAGGGCACATCTGAGTATGGCTTATGGTACAGACATACGGATGAGGTGAAGTTGCATGGCTTCACGGATGCAGATTAGGCAGGCAACCCAACAGACATAAAGAGCACATCAGGAGGGATTTTCAGTATCGGATCGATAGAAGTTTCTTGGTACAGCAGAAAACAAATATCTGTGGCACTCAGTTCAGCAGAAGTAGAATACATGGCAGCAAGTCAAGCTACATGTGAGGCTATCTGGATGAGGAAGATCCTGGTCGTTTTGTTCGGTTCACATTTAGATCCTACAATGATACATTGTGATAATCAGAGTTACATTAAACTCTCGATTAATCATGTGTTTCATGATGGATCTAAAAATATTGATATCTGGTATCATCATATCAGAGATTGTGTGCAGCAGAAGTTCATGTTGCTTCAGTACATTCCTACGGAAGATCAGGATGCAGATATTCTGACGAAGGCGCTCACCAGGAGAAACTTCGAATACCATAGAGGCAGGATCAGGGTGAAGGATAATCCCCATCTTGTTGAGAGGGAGCATTGAGATTCAACAAGATGATGAGCTTAGTGAAAATCTGACACCTTCACTAAGTGGGCCCGCAGGCTATTTTTAGGTGTGAGTCTATTTTTAGACATGGTGATCATATTTCAGAAGTTGTAGGATGTTATTGTGGATGGTTGGTTAAGTTGGAAAAATATATGAAATTCTATTTTTAGAATATTTGGCGAAGTCTATTTATAGATTGTCGATCTAAAAATAAAAGTGTCGATTATTATTAGCTCTTAATAATAATCCGACAATAAACATCAACTTATTCTCTTGGAGCACTTAATTTCAGTATACAGATTTTTCAAATCAGTGGGCTGAAGGAATTACGCAATTCCTAGGGTTTATTGGTGGTTCATGCATAGAGGACTCAGTTAGAACTGAAGTGGAAAAGTTATGACAAAGTTGGAAGAGTAGTTTGTGGAGTTGTTATTCAGTTTAACTCAGCTAATGGAGTTAAATTCAGTTGAGCTAGTTGTATCTAGTCTAACTGAATGACACACTAGTGAGAGTGGAGTTAATTAATTATTTAATTAATTCAAAAATAATAACTCATTAATCAACTAAAAAAATACAGCAGTTAACTACATTGCATGTCAATTCCAATGGAGACCCAGTGGAGATATAGGTGAAAGGGCAAGATGGACTATCCGTTGTGACTATAGTGATGCATTGATTGCACGACACACACATTGGAGTTGCCAATGAGGATTACGCAATAAAAGCAAGGTAGATTCAAATTCATTCAAGGGTATTCTTCAGCAGGGATTGCACAGTGGAGGCAGGCTATCAGGTGACAAGAAATCAGTGCATGGATTTGCAGATTTCTTATGATTAGTGTGTGACGATTGATTGCACTGAGAGCTTGATGTACTAAGCTTTGTATGAGATTGTCACATTATCTCCATGATACATAATATATGATAGTTTGGGTTTTCAGCTTTATGATTTCCCGTTAAAAAAATGTGTTATGTGCGATTTTTTTTATTGCTTCATGTGTTTTCAATTGAGTTTTTAAATTTCCGAAAAATATTAACAGTGGAAGGATTATGTATTTAGCAAGAAGATAAAATATTGTTAGATGAGGAGAATCTGGATATATACATGCATCTTGTATATAATTTCTACAGGTTGGTTTCGGTGTTTTATGATCTCATCATGCACACCAATGTCTGCGTGCTCTCGGGGGCTTCCCTGGTACAATAGGGGGATCTCCTAGGAATGAGCCTACGATAAATGATGTTTTGAATTTTCCTGGCCAAACGATATATACTTTGTGAGTGATTTTTTGGTTTTATCTACATATGGTAGTGTGATATCTAGATTGTTCATGGGTTTCTTTTCGTATTATGTGAGCTAGTCGATGGTGATGATCTGATCATCATGAGGGAACATCATCACCCTAAAGAAAAAGGATGTGATCGTGGTCATGGCATACATGTGACTCTGCCTGAGGATTATATTGCAGTCTAGTTGTGCGTCTAAGACCTGAATGTCTATAAGAATTTTTTTTCCAGCCAGGTTCATTGGGAAATTTTGATAAAGACCAACAAGGGCTGATGGGCGCCTGTCGTATGCTTTGAGCATGATGTTAGATGGTTTCAATTCCAGTGATCCTAAATTTTTCCAAACTGATTTGTACATGATACATGTGGATGCTCCTTCATCCATAATGCATCAGTGTATGGTGATATTATGAAGTGAAACTGGTATTTGGAAAGCGATTAGAGAAGGAAGCCTAGGGCTTTCCTTCTCTAGGTCAAAAACCATTATGTGGGAATCAGAGGAGTCTATCATGCCTAAGGCAAAAAGTAAGGCCTTCTGTTTTTTTGGGCATGATTATAGGACTTCCAATGTTGACATGGTTGCAGCTAGAGATTCAGCCAAGTCATCCACTATACTATAGCTATGAGCATCTTTGGAATGATGTCATGTGCGCATGTTTGTTCCTTTGACCATTCTTGGAATAGGCTCAATAAGTACTTTGGAGATAGTTAATGGTGTGGTAGTTGCACTTGTACTTGTACCTGACAGGTTGGTATCTAAGGGAGTTTCATAGTTCCCATTTCATGTTTGGAAGAATAATTCTTCTCCAGCCATGTATATTTCGTGCTTTTTCCCTCTGGTCTCATTTTTGGGTAGTTGTTGTTGCTAGGTATTTACCACTCCTTGGTGGGGGAAAGGTTCCTACATTATCGGGCGTTGCTGGGTAGGTCCCCCTTGTCCTCGGTTACCCTGAAGTTTTTTTAATTCGGGGAGTTCGGGACAATGGTGCGTGTAATGCCCATACTCACCACATATGGCGCAAGAGTTATTTTTCCTTAGACTAGGTCTCTTTTTTTTCCCTTGGGAGTTATTACTTGGTTCCTGGTTTTGATTTCGGTTTGGGTTGCCCCTAGCCTGAGACCGCATGGGGTGTTATTGATTACTTCCCCCTGTCCAGGATCTCCCTTTTGCTTATTCTTTGGCTTTTTATTTGCAACGTTTGGAGGATTATTTCTATTCTCTTGATCATAATATTTTCGTTGCTTACACTGGGATGGTTGCACAAGATTTATTGGTGCATTTTTTTGTGTCAGTGGTGGATTGTGGGGGGGGAAGGGGAGCATTGTTTCCCTTGTCCTTGGTTGGTGTATGGTTTTTGGTGTGGCTCTCTTGTATCAGCATTCCTAGCTGAGTATTGGTTCCTTTGCATGGGGGATATGAACCTCCCTAATGTTGATGATATGGCATCACCCTGTTTGTCACGTTCTACAAAGGTGCAGGGTGACTTTGGCGGTACCCAGGTTGTGATACGTTCTGAGTAGAATAGTAAGAGTATATTGGGTACTAAGAATTGCTTCTTGGTTGAACTTGGGCCAAGGACCCTATCAAACCATCAACGATATTGGATGCACCTGGTAATTCTCTATACGTTTGCACGTGCGAGGCGTTTGGCAGGAAATTGTAAATATATATTGATTGGGTGTAAATGAGTTCAAGTTGTTGGGCTTTGATAATGGCGTCTTCCTCTGAGGTAGGTTTTTGTGTGGCCACGTCTTTTTAAATCTCTGCAGTGAGAGTTTTCAAAAATAATTCTAACATAAATCTATCATCGAGGTTGGCTTTGCACAAAATACGATGTCTCTTCCATTCATGGAGATGGTCTGATATATGAACGGTTGTTGTTTGTCTGAAATGTATCAGAAACTCCATTCCTGATTCATGATGAATGGGGAGTTGGAAATATTTGAGGAATGCAGTAGCGATGGTGCTAAAGGTTCCATGTGATGCAGGTTGTTGTTCAACATACCATTTCGTCGTGGGCCCTATGAGGGTGTGTTGAAATAGTCTTAGTCGAATGGTACCATCAATGATACTATTCAACAACACCACAGGTAGAAAATAATTATATGATTTTTGGGGTCTCCTGCATGCTTCCCTTCAAAATTATGTATATCATAAGGGATCTTCGTGGGCATGGGAGGCCAATTAAGGCCATGTGCAATGGGTTCATTAATTAACTTCGTTAGATCTGGAATATTTATTGATGCTAAGAAGGGTAACTATGAATTGACCGCCATTGTACTCTATTGAGAAAAAGATATTTGAATGTGTTGGTTCAAGGTAGGTGCTTGGGGAATGTTACCCTATGGCATACCCTGATGAAAATCTTGCTCACTCCTCGAAGGGGTAGCTACCTTTTGACCTCGAGGGGTCATTGGAGGAGTTGAGTGTGGTGACCCTGTTGGGGTTTCCACTGGTGTTCTAGTTGGTGACCATTGGGGGTTTACAATCAAAGATGTCCCTATAAGGATGTTTTAATAACGGTAGAAGTGTGATTTCCTTTGTGCCTGAATGGTAGGAGGGATGACACTCCTCCCTTTAATGGGGGGAAGTTTAAGAATCCCTAGATCAACAGGGTTCTGTTGGTTCCCCTATGATGTCAATTAATGTGACCTTTTTGTGATTTGGGAGGTAGGATGGTTCCTATCAAAGGAAAAATATAATCAGATGCATAAAACAAAGAAAAAAAATAAAAGGTGATCTTTTTCTTTAACTTTATACTATGTGATCAATCAAGAAAAAAAATGAGGTTTTGTTTGTTTTGTGTATGATACCAAAAGCCTATATAGACCTAATATTCCTTACACTCTCAATGGAACTGGGCCTTGCGAAGATATCTTCTAATGGGTACTGGGCCCAACGTCCCGAAAGAATTGGAGACGCCTTCTGGCAGTTGAAGAATTGACCAAGGTAATGGTATGAGGATCGAGTGTTTCCTGCACCATCACCTATAGGGAAGGATTCTCTAGTTTTGGCCACTAAAGTACCATTGTCCCACGTGAGCATTCGAGTCTTGAGATTATTGGTAATCGGTTACCAGTACCGAGCACTAACTGGATCAAGTAGCCCCAAATAGTACCACATGCATTGGTCCTAATCTTAACTCGCCCCAAAATGGGTCTTTGTAATGCTTGAGTATTCATTCTGTGGGCGAATAGACAGGTTTGAAGCTCCCTAAAATGTCAACATCTATGTTTCAAAATGTATTATGACCACGATGGCTTATTGGATACCTACCCCTGATGGTCCTAACCTGAACTATAATTTATTTTGTGGTCCCTATGGGGAGAATTTAGAGAGTTTAGTTAATGATTATTTTTAAAGAGTCTCAATTTTTCTTAGGGTGTGATTTGGTGAAGTAACTATAAGAAGGGAAAAAAGGTCCCAAAACACTAGGTGCCTTATGGTCCAATGTTTATCGATGCTTCATGTGTGCTTTGGAGTGAACAATCACAAGTGTTATGAGATGTGGATATGTGATGATCCTTTACAATCCTTTTCTAATTACCCTATGTGTGATTGTTCCTCGCAAAAATTGAAATGATGGGCGGATGATGAGCCGCTTACACCTTGCCTAATTAGACTATGTTTTCCCTATATGGAGATGGAAAATTATCTTAGGAAAGGATTCATATGCGTACCCAGGCTCACCGAGAGGTGAAAGGGTGGCATAGATTACTTACTTTATTTGTTGACAGTTTGATCCTAGTCCCAAATGTTAATGCATAAGTGAACTAATCTAATGCAAAAATTTGACAAACTTGAACTAGAAAATGATATGTGGATATATGGGCCACTTACTCTTTACTAATTAAGCTACATGTTTTGTATCTTTTATCAGCAAATAATTTGTTCGGAAAACATATGTGGATTTAAAGCCCCTTACTTGTTCCCTATTTAAACTATGCGTAATTTTTGAAATAAAATACTAAAATTAAAACTACCTAGTTGCTAATATAATTCCAAGTTAAAAATAGCACCTAAGTGTCCTAATAGTAGTTAAATACAAAGAAAAAGTGATGGAAATTTATTAGGAGTTGCCAATCAACTTAAAAATCGGAAAAAGTAGCCAATTTTTTGCTTGATGGCATGTCGCGTGGGTTATGTTCCCACAGGTGTGAAGCGTGCGTCTGTCAAAGCACAAAGCGAGCTGTTGAGAAGAAAGGAGAAAAATTACCCTCTCTATTTTGAAAACATTTCACTAAGTGTGATTGGAGATGCAGAGAGAATGTAGGGGTTTTTTGTAGCAAACTGAGCAGGAAGAAGGACCTGCAACAACAACCATTAACTCACAAAGAAAGAATCCAGTGGAGTCACCATTCATGTGGTAGTGTATTTGGTGCAAGGGTGTACAAAATACACTTCTTTAGAAATTTGGCTGCTACCTACACAAGGTCATGGAAAAAATTATTTTCTACTGTTAGTGGAACATATTTGACATAATGTAAACTAATTTTGAGGGACAACTAAGCATACAACACTAAAAACAAAACAAAACACAAGATGCAAAATACAAATTATCGATGGATCAAATAGCCTAGTAACACAAGTGGAGAATTCTGCCTTTATTAGGTGCTGGTGGCAAAAAATATACAATGTTAAACACTTGAAGAGGGTCCTTTGAGCTATGGAGCTCAAATACCCAAAAAAATGAGGTATCCTTCCCTCGAGTTCCTGCAAGCGTCTCTTCCCTCTCTCAAAGGATGGTAGATCAAGATCAAATGGTGGACCTCTATCTCTTGGACTGAGATGTTGGTTGGCCAAGATATGAGTCCTCCCAATCCCTCTATCACTGGATTATGCAAGCTAGTTTGCTATGAAGAAATTTTTCTAGCATAACAATGTATCTCTAATTATTCTTCCAAAGGCTGGTTTATATAGACATTTTTTATATTCATCCCCCTTCTCTTGGCCCAAGATGGATAGTGACAAAAGAGTGGAGAAGGTATTCCTTTGTGTGCTACATTTAAGCCTCAAGGTGGCTCCATGTCGACTACCCTTGGCAGTACTAAGTAGAGAATCTTCCTAACCAAGTGTGCCAAGTGGTCTCGAACGGTGACATTTCGCCATCATCAAGACTGCTCAGCTATCGAAGGAATAGCCGCGTTGTCGCGCAAAACCCCTTTGTTTCCAGTGTGTTGTCCATTAAATTGTCCCTTAACCTTAGGAAAAAATAAATTATGATCTGCTCTAATGTATTCCTTCTCTGAAAATCTTCATCTGTACCCTCTTCTTGACATTTTTAATGTCTTTTTCCTATATGATTTTCTAGTGTTAACATCATTGATGAGATGTTTTGGTCAATAAAACTCATGCACCAAAACTTAGTGCCCATTATGTAGCAATAATTGTTGATAGGAACAAAGAGAAAACTAGTTGTTTTCTTTGTTATCTATGAAGAGGCAATTATTCTATGTGTTTTCCAAGTAACCAAGTGAAATATCATATTTGAGTCATTTTCATGGTAAGTAACATTGTTCTTACAGAAAATCTTGTTCAATATTGCTATTTTGGATTGACTCTACTTTCATATATTGATCCAGTTTATAAATGGTGCCAAAAAGAGCCATGATGTGGAATTCCCTCACAAATAACCCACAACCCAAGGCTAAGGAAGTAGATCGATATTCACAAGTCATAGTAACACCTAAGGGAGACAGCTAAAAGGAATGAATCCATTATCCTACTATCATTGAATGACCCAAATCTTCAAAATCCTTCCTTTAGGGATAAAGAGGCATTGTTAGTTCTTCCCTAGAAATTCCCTCTTAGAATGACATATATAATTGTTTCAAGAACTAGGAAAAAAAATTACAATACACAACAACCAGAACTTAGGGAAAGTGGATGATTGTGATTTTAGTTTTATAAAATGGTCAGTGTTACATTTAGTTGCAGCAAGGTCCCCAATCTTCCTAGGAAGAGAAGTCTTGGAATGGTTGATAGTATACACCAAAATAAAATTATACATGGTGAGAAATGAGATAGGAGAATACATTGGGAATTTCCTACCCTAAGAAGTTTCCAAATATTACAAGTTATCAAACCCCAATGAGCCCCTGAATTGTGATTTTGTGTTGACTTTATATGAGACGTATAATCGAGGTAAAACAAATCTAACTAGTGGAAGAAGGATAATAAATACTTTACCAAATCCAGAGGCCAATATCCTACCACTTTCCCGCTTGAGCCTTACACATGTCTTATGTTCATATTTTGTGGGAAATACAGAGAGAAATATTGTTCATGGTTTCTAGATTCTTGGATACTTTTGGATTAAACCATAGCCATGCAAAGCAAGCGGTCAAATTGGTGGGGGGGGGGGGGGTGGTGGGGGGCAATATATTTAGGCAAATAACTATCAAAATTGAACAAGTGTAGAAACTTGAAGTTGGAATCCAAATTTTAGACATGCAAGCCTATCATTATATGTTGTATGCACTAGAATTGCATTTATCGAGTTATTGGTAGGTTGGAAACCACAACACTCACTAGTAAAGATGAAATTCAACATGTTATGGTAAAACATATACAAGAAATAATATGCATTAATTTGTTGATGATTTTATTTCTTGTTTACATGGGGGCTTCACTCGGGGAGAAATACCATACCACATGTGTTCATATTGGGGGGTATATATTAAGGAAAAAATGATATAATATATTGAGCATATAATAGGGGGTAAAGGGTTTTTATACCTTCTGTATAAAAAATTGAGCTCAAATTTAATAAAAAAATATAAAGGGTTATACAAAATGTTAATGAAAAAATGGGTACCTACAATATCTAGTGAAAGTAGGGGTTTTTTAAATTTGGAAGGTGTATTGGGTTCGTATTGGCAGGGGGTTAAGTAAAGTGATTTTCAGAGGTATTTTCCAATATGTAGTCAGATTAGGCTATTGCTTAGTATGCCACGAACACACGTACTATGTCATATGTTCATTGAGTGAATCCCATGTGCTTGTTTATATCATATTATTTTTGGACAATAATCTCCTATGTTGTCTAAGCAAGAACAGAATGTTTTTACATATATCATACATTGGTTTTCTATGTAGACCACTACTATATATGCATTTTTTGTGCAACTATCCCTCCACACCTTCTTCTTATCAATTTTCTAGGTAGGATGATGGCAAAGGGAATTTTTTACCAAAAAATCATGCCATTCTAAAAAAGGATAAGAAAAGAATATGTATCCCCTGTATCTTTCAAATAAGTTATTATGCAATAAGAGATACCAAAAATGTTAAGTATAAGGGGTGGACACAATTAGAATACCAGTTCTAGAACATTGGAGTCCAAAGACATGATCTCAAAGGCTTGGTTTTGAAACATGTAGAACATGTTTCCCATAACATGGTCATATGCTCATGAGTTTGGAAAGAGGATATCTTCACACAAAATTCCTAATATTGGTAAGAAGTAAAAAGAATAAGTGCCAATTCAAATTCCATGATCTTTTCCATACTATTCCTAGAATAATAATTGTACATTATCAATCAAGGTGCCACATAAATGAAGGAAGAGGAAGCAACGCAATCATAAATAGCTTGCCTCAAAGAAGAATCTAAAATAATAGCTATTTAGGAGGCACAGGAGAAACAAAGGCTAGCATATGAGTAATTAAAATGAAATAAGAAGATGAAGAATGTCAAAAACACCTTACTCAAGAAAGAACCAAATACGAGGAAGATAAAAGAAAAAAATACATAAAAAGGAAACAAACAATGGAGAAGGAAGAAAGGCCTCTACGAGAGCAAATGGAACTTATGGTGAGGGAAGTTGAAGCATTCAAGAAGCAACAAAAAGAAGAGGAACAAAGTATAATATAACAAGAGGAGAAGGTTATGAGGGAGGAGTATAAAAATAAAGGGGTAGAGTTTAGAGCCACTACATTTATGCCAAAATCTTTTGTTCCTAAGAAAATCATTTATTTAACAGAAGAAGAGAAAGAAATAAGATTTAGAAAACTACTAATAGATGAGGCCCTGA
Source organism: Pinus albicaulis (assembly GCA_034641835.2). Classification (NCBI taxonomy): domain Eukaryota; kingdom Viridiplantae; phylum Streptophyta; class Pinopsida; order Pinales; family Pinaceae; genus Pinus; species Pinus albicaulis. Next base: position 288,836,762 of record CM076581.1, read on the forward strand.
TAGGCACTAAATCTCTTGACATGAATAAACATGAAAGGACAATGGCCAAGGAGGAGTTTCTACCCAAAATGAATAAACAACCACTTTGGAAGGGAAAGAAAAATTATCCACACTAGAATCTCATAACACTAAAGGATTCAAAGAATCCCAAGGAACCTAGAATTTCATGATAATTGGGAAAGACAATGACACACATGAACAAGAATCAATAAAAATAGAATCATTGATGAAACGTGTCTACACACTAGGGAAATTAGAAGTATTCTTTCATGGGGATACAGATCCTTTCCACAACCAGTGGATGATGTGGCAGACCTTGAGACACTTTCCTTTGAAAGGAAGAGGAGCTTTGTGGTCAAAAGTACACAAGGAAATGAAAAATGTTAGTTGGTTCTAGCATCATTTTTACTTCTAAAGAAGTAATCTTAGATACCAAAATTTCCCGAACAACTAATTTAGTGGCATTGGGTCTAACTTTTTCCCATGCTTTGTTTGATCAAGCGAGGGAAGAATGGAAAGAGATGGATCAATTGCACAAGGAAGTTACGTATTTTCAAAGTAGAGTACTACAAAGAAACAACATGAATGACAAACTTAGTAGCTTACTTCATGGTAGAACACTTGCAGAGGGAAATATAGGATACCATTTTACACAAATTGCTTGAGTCTAAGGAAGAAACTTTGGAGATTTTTTTGGCTCGCAATAGGTTTTTCAATGGAAAGAACGAGGATCTAGAACCCTTATTGAAACAGAGTACATCCAAGAGATACAAAGAGAAAAGGGTGACAAGGAACATGGGATTGCTCTATTGACCAAGCATGGTCTCAATAAGATGATTGTTCCCTAACAATATTGGGTGGAATTAGTGGTAGAACCGTATGAACGCATGGAAAGGAGTGGTCAACATGTAAAATAACATGAGACAAAGTGAACAAAACTACCACTGAACTCTATTTACGAAGTTTCAGCACACTTGATGACTTTCGCCATTTTGCAAAGTGGCAGTTAAGTGACATAAGAAGATCATCAATTAACATCAGTAAAGAATCAAAAATATTCTTCTTATATCATTAGAAAAATCAAATAACTAATACAATTTGTATATAAATTGTATTACATATAGAGTGTCGTACATTATTTTATTTTTTATGAAAAATAATGTTAGGTCCCCATAATACTAGTTTAGCCCCTTATTGTTGTTAGTGTAGCCCCCTTCAATTATTATTATTTTTCACATGTAGTCCCCATATTATTATTATTATTATGCCCCATAGAAGCCCACTATTGTTATTTTTGTGTCGTTACATTATTATTTTTATGCCGGCTAGGATTATATTATGACCCCTTGGACTCCTATATATAGAAAGGAGGTTTTGTCATTTGAATCATCCAAAAATTGTTCATTTTTGTAATGTAAAGGAGGTTTCCCCCTTGAAGAGGCTAATTTCTAAGTTGTTGATCTATATTTTCTTATATTTTGTGAGTTGGGTTCATAACATTTGGTAGCAGAGCTTTGGATTCTATGGTTTCACTGTTGCAAATAAGTCATCGTGGAATTTTAACTATAACTTTTTTTCTACGAAGCTTCAGAAGCTTAAACAAAAACCCAATTGAGCCGAAATCCTAATGAACCTAGTGCCCTAATTTTAGACCTTTATATGCAATATTTTCGGATATATGATCTGTGGAAGTTAGGGTTTTTGCAGGCTCCAAAATTTCATCTCAAACAGGTGACCGAGGGAAAAACGTCATAAATTTCGTTTCAGGAATCTGATTCAAATTCTGTAAAAAATGGGCGAAAATTCATGAACTGTAGTTTCGTGTGTGTTTCAAAGCCAAAGGAAAAAACAGTGGCATGTGGCACTCCATACAACTTTTCTCTATTGAACCAGTCCATAATTAGGTCATTGTGAGAGATTGGGCATAACTTTTCCTTGAAGAATCCAAATTAGGTCTGACCTGTGGCATTGGAAAGAATACTCAGAGGGATACTAAAGGACCTAAGTTTAGATCTTCAATATCTGAAATTACATAGTTACAACCATTTCAAGATCGATCTCCTACCACCATGACGACAATCTCTCCTTCATACTTGGGTAAACCTGTGATAAAATCCATTGAAGCCTCCTTCCAACGTTAACTTGGAATGGATAAAGGTTGTAACAGACCTGGGGTATTAATTGTCTCAAATTTATTTTGTTTTCAAACCAAACATTCTCCCACAAACTTTTTAATACCAGATTTAAGGTCATCCCAAAAAAATTCCTTCTTGACCCTGTGGTAAGTTTTAAAAAATCCTAAATGCCCTTCTAAGGGATAGGTGTGCAATTTCAAAAGAATATTTTGTTTGAGTTAGGAATTATTACAAATATATAAGCGATATTTGTACCATAATGATTAATTTTTCCAACTAAATATTTCAAATGTATTTGGATCTTGCTGCAAATTTTGAATGATTGTCCACACCTCTTCATCATTCTTCCATTCATCCTGTGATTCAGTTATCCACCTAGGTTGGAAAATAGAAATGGCACAAAACAATGCTTCTGCATCCTCATCCTTTCTTGAGAGTGCATCTGCAACAACATTTTTCTTCCCATTTTTGTAGATTATTTCAAAGTCATAATCCAACATCTTTGTGACCCATTTCTGCTACTCTTCTGAAGATAATATCTGTTCCAAAAAGTATTTAAGACTATCATGATCTGTTTTTACCTTGAAGTGTATTACCATTAGGTAAGGTCGCCATTGCTTTAGTGAATGTAGTATTTCCAACATTTCCTTCTCATAAATAGGTTTCTTTAAATACTTTCCTTTGATTGGACGACTTTCAAAAGCAATGGGTCTTCCTTCTTACATTAAAACTGCACCAATTCCATTTCCTGAGGTATCACACTCCACAATAAAAAAAAATTGTGAAGTATAGAGTAGCTAATACCGGTGCTTGGCACATTGCCTCTTTAATATGTTCAAATGCCTTAGTTTCTTCTGGAGTCCAAGAAAATGCATCTTTCTTCGGTAATGATGTTAGAGGTACCGATATTCTCCCATAATTCTTAACAAACTTGCGACAATGCCCTGTTAACCCCAAAAATCCTTGAAGATGTTGATTTCTAAGTCGTTGATCTATCTTTTCTTCTATTTTATGATCTGGGTCCATAAAAAATAAGATTTAAACCTAGATTCATACATTAAATACAAATATAGATATTCCTCTAATATTAAATGTGATCCATAATATCTAAATTATCTAAACTTTTAAAAATAATTATATATTAAATATTAATTATCTTCAAAATTAGAATTAAGTTTCATGTTATTGATATATCTTAAATAAAGTAGAGGGGTGGCAAGAGGGGGGGAGATTTTCTTCAATATCGAGGGAAACCAAGAAGTTAAGTATTCCTAGGGACTTGGCAAGAGGACAAACAATATGGCTGAAATGTATGGGCTCCTACTTGGGCTTCTCTTAGATAAAGAAAGAAATATCTCTAATATAGTAATATTGGGAGATTCCCTTCTCATCATTTAACATTTACAAAGAGGCTCTCTTCCTAAGAATAATCACCTCGACCTTCTTCTCCAAGAAATTCAAAGTATCTTTGATTATTTTCATCACAAGTCCTATCACATCTAGAGAAGTAAAAATATAGAAGAAAATGCATAGGAAAATCAGGCTTGTCTTTTAGAATCGGGACAGACCATCATTAATAATATGTCAGGATGGAAATCTATTCCATGAATTTCTTCCAAATACCTTCTTGTTTTATAAATGTTAGAGATTATGGGTATGTTACAAAGGGAAAGGAAAACCATAACGGCATGAACGTAAACATCCTTAAATCCCCCTCTTCCTCTTACATTGGAAATTATAAGGTTTATGAAGTGTTATGTGGGCCTATCTATATGGATGTGGTGGCAGATGGAAGGAAAGTTTTTCATGCATATTTCTTCCCATTTCAGCCCTTGCATGTGGAAAGCTCATTCTCTGGATAGTTTTGCAACTTTTTTTTCACCATTGTACCTATTTTATTGATGGCCTCAGGGTGGTGGATGTTAATGGACTTCAATAGTGAAGAGATCCCTATAGTGTGTGAGCTCTTAGGTCTTGCATAAAATTTTAGGACTGTGTTTGGGAGATTCGTTTCTAGGTTACAGGAATTATGTGCTTTCATGGGGGTTGTGATAAAACTTATTTATATTGGGTGGTAATTCTAGTTTTGGAAGTTTCCATTGCATGTTATGGTAATTTCCAAGGGGTCGCACTAGTTGATAGAAAGAGGTGTCAATTTTGTGTAGTGACTAGCAGCTTGAAATACAAGGATATAATAGGGGATTTTTGGATGCTCCTTCCTCCTGGATAGGAGATGTGATTTCTCCTCCTCTGGTCTGTCTTTGGTCTCTCAAGAGGTTCAAGTTGGAAATTTTGGGCTCCTTCTTAGTGGAATAATTGACCTAGCTGGAGAGTGTTGGACCCCTCTACAAGCTTGAGAGATTTTAGTATTCCATACTCTAATAAGTGGTGGTTCTAGGATTCACAGAAATATTTAGGTTAATTTTGGCTTTCCAGTATTTTAAAGTTACCTCTCCTTATGTTTTCTTGTCAATTCATATGTATATTTTTGCATAGACAAGTTTTGATATTTGCTTCTTTCTCAATTTTTTTGGTTGTCCGCTCCCTTTTTTCCTTCCTATTCGTTAAATTTCATATACCTTGAGCTCCCTATTCCTCCCCCCTCTTCACCATTCAACTCTCTGGGTATCCCTTCACTTGGTGGTTTCTCATCTCCTTCTTGCTCCCCTGTTTTAAGCTTCGAGCCCATCTAGCTCTTGGACTTCCACGTTCTTTGGCTCATCTGCTCTAGACAGTCTCATATGGCACTTAGCTTGAACCCTACAATCGCTTTAGGTGGCATTCGTGCCTACAATTAGTGTTTGCACCTCTCTATCGATAATCACATTAAGTACTTAGACCTCCAATGGAAATTTCATTAACAGTCCAATTCAATCTTCTTTGTTGTTGAGGAACTATAAATGCTCAAAGCCTAAGTGAATTGACAGGAAGATGAAATTGACACCTTTCATTGCCAATTGGCACAGCTACAATTACAGAGGATTTCTATTGAACACACAACACAACAAATGGTTCTTTTAGATGTCGGAATGAAAACAATTCAGTTGATCTTAACATGCCTCTGGTTGATGATCCCCCCTGAACTATGATATCATATTGTAAAATTGTCTTTTTTTATCGTCAATTTTGTAGAGCATATAGTTTTCATTTGGTAGGTAGAATGTTTGTTAGTAGTAGTTTCATGGATCAGAATTTTGGAACTTCCCTCCTATTCTTTTTTAAGAACCTAAAGTTTGGAAATCAATGTAAACATTCCTCGGGTATTTTGTTGTATCCATATACAGAATTAATATCAAAACTACTCATTCGTGTCAAAATAAAAAACAAGTTTAATTGTGATGTCAATTAATTATGTTGATACTTTATATTTTTTTCCACAGAAAAAATCGGTAACCTTTTATTTATAAAAATGAAAAGTTACACATAGCATATGCATTGAAGCATTTTCTGAAATTGCCCATTGGGCTCATGTGCTTTTGCACACAATGCAGCGTAGCAGGGCTACTGTGCATTCAAAAAGAATGAAAGAAAAAAGAAAAAAGAGAATGGAAGGGAGAAATGGACAGTAGAAACTGGTTCCAGAGAGTGAGTAAAAGACTCACACCTCATGTTTTCCTCCCCTTCTTCTTCTCGACCTTGCGCCACTCTCCCTGGGAGGGCTCAATTGTTGCTAGGACTAACTGTTGTTCTGCTTTCTGGGAGCCTATATCCTTATCTGAGTCTGAAGTATCTGAGGGGTGATGTCGTTTGATCCCTCCAGTACTCAAGTCCTCGCTATACTTCTCTGCTTGATTTGAATGGAAATGTGAAGCCTTGTTGTCTGATATGTTTTCCTTTTGGGTCTCTTTTCCTTGGGAAGGCTCAGTCTTCTCTATGGGAGTAACTTCCTCCTCTGCTTCTGATTCATCTTCCTCTGAGTCAGGAGGGGGGTATTGCCACCCTTTTCTCTGCTTCCCTTTCTGTTTCTTTTTATTGTTTGCTTTTTTGGCTTCTGGACATGTACTTTGCAAGTGTCCTGTCAGCCTACAGATTCTGCATCTGAAGGCAGTGTTTTCGTAGTCTAATCCTTGCAGCCAATTCTGTTGCTTGTATACCAACTTTATATTTTCCGGTAGTCCTTTACTTAGGTCTACTTCCACGCAGATGCGTGCAAAGGTGTAGATCCTCTCTTCAATCCTCTCCAGATCTGTTTTGATGTATTTCCCTATGTTGTTCCCAATTCCTTCCAATACTTGTTCACTCCAAAAGTGAAGAGGAAGGTTATATAGGCGGACCCAGACCGGCATTCTGGAGACTGTCATTGTGTTTGGGTCAAAATCTGGAAACCATGGGGTCATAAAAAGACCCGTTGTTCCCCAAAACCAAGGCCCTGCACTGATGACGGTATCTCTGGCTTCCGTAGATGCAAACTTTACAATGAAAAACCCCTTGGAGCACAGATGTATATCACATTCCATGGTCCAATGGGTGTAGATCCAATGAAATAGATCCATAGGCTTTGGCCAAAAACAGTTAAAACGACAGATTAGAGCCTGTGTTTCATATGAATTAACGTAATCATCTAATCCTGTAGAGTCAATATTGAGGGCTGGGGTTTGCCCAAGCTGATCTACTATATATGGCCTTGGTGTATGGCTGCCTTGGTCTGGAGAGGACCCTGCATCTCTATTACTCTGTAAGATGTTTTTATAAGAGAGGCCTCCTTTTGGTTGTTGCTGAGATGTTGTCCTTTTCCCTTTATCTCCTCCTGTGGAGCTTGGATGTCCCTGGGGCACAACACCTCCTCTCAGCCTAAGATTTAGAGCAATGGTTGTTTCTGGGCTGATATCATAGTTCTTCAGGGTTCTGTTGTCCTGAAGAGAGCATCTCCCACTGACCAAGTGTTGGATCTGAACAGGGTATCCCATACATGCCCAGATTTGCTGTTTCAACTGCAAAATGGTGCTATCTGCATGTACCCACACTAGACTAGATTTCCCCACAGGGGGTTTAATAAAAATCTGAAAGCTGGTTGATGTTACCTGTTGCCTGTGTGATTTGATTGCTGGTTGCTGGGAATGGACAGGGCGACGTCCCAAAAGCCCAGATCTGATGCTGCAAACAGATCCGTCGCCAGCGACTCCCATGTTCATAGGCCCTTGTTTTTTCTTGTAATTTCTGATGAGCTTGCTTCTCCAAACTGCTTGGATCTCCTTGCCTTCATTGTAAAGACCCTGGATCCAATCCTTCTCAGCTTCTTTGCCGCCATGGAGAGACAGATCGGATTGATTCATCGCCATGCAAGTCTGGTTCTTGCGCGCCTCATTGATGGCTGCAAGATTGTCCCCAGGCTTCAGCACAGGTTGCATAGTTGGCAAGGGGACAAGCATCCAAATGTTGGATAAGGCAGGAGCTAGATCATCGTCGTCCGGTGCGAGAGACAGGGAATCACCTGCTGCCGTATGAAGCAGTAAGTGAAGAGTTCGTTCGAGGCAGAGCAGTGTCCGCCACATCGCATCTGCAGCAGACTCCAACGCTTCAAAAAGAATCGGACTGTGGTGCCGAAAACGTGGATATTCCCCACCAATCCCGATGAAATTCGCTCTCCAGCGTGCGCTGATCCGATGCACCTGCGATCTGTGACTTTCTAGAGGAGTCGCCTCTGTTATGAGGCCGAGGGACTGAAAATAACGCTGGTGCTCTGCCATAGTTGGTACCAACAAGCGGAAAAGCCAGACCAGAGAGGTCGAATGATGGTAAGGACGTCGCATCAATATTTCAAATGATGTTGGTTCATGTTGATACTTTATATTATTCACTTAATAAGATATTTTAGATTTTAGTGAATAGGATTATTATTCATTTAAAATAAAAATTATTATTTAATTATTAATATAATTTTGATTATGTGTCTACTTTTTTAAGTAATATTAATTTTTAAAAATAATATCAACTTCTATTACTTCAAAATTAATGTATATTTATATATAACATAATAAAAAAATAAACAATAAATACAAATATAGATATTCCTCCAACGTTAAATGTGATTTATAATTTCATGTCATCCATGGGGTCTTAGATAGACGATGATTGGTGCATTGTTTACACTCCTAGATGTTAAGTCACCAGTTCAATTCCTCTCCCTATTCAGGTGTTATTCTTGGACATGACTATGATGTAGCCTCATTGATGCTGAAATTAAAAAATAAATAAATAATAAAATAAAATAAAATCCATAATGTCTAAATTCTCTACTCTTAAAATTCAAAATCAAAATCAAAATTATACCTCATGTTATAGATATACTTTAAATCACATTTTAAAAAAAAGTGATCCATAATGTCTAAATTCCCTACACTCTTAAAAATAATTATATATTAAATATAAGTTATCTTCAAAATCAAAATTATATCTCATGTTATTGATATATTTTAAATCACATTTAATTTTTATATTAATTAATTATGTGTGATACTTTATTTGTATTTTTAAATTAGTTTTATATCTAAATAAATATTTTTTAATATTTATTTAAGTGAATTTTATTATATAATTAATAATATAAATGTAAATGTTTATGAGGTTTTGAATAGACTATGTTAACATTTCTAGATGTTGAATTTCTTATTCTATTCTCTTTTTTATTCATATATATATATATATGTTAGGTTATTAATTCAATTAAATAATATAAATTTAATTGTCTATAAAATTTTGAATAGATGATGTTAAAGAATTTCTAAATGTTAAATTACTAATTTAATTTTCTTCTTTATTTGAATATTATTTTTAAACAAAATTATAACCTCACTCATACTAATTTTTTAATATATATATATATATATATATATATATATAATGTTAATTATATGACTAAATTTTTTCTTAAGTAATATTAATTATCAACTTGTATTACTTGAAAACGAATGTACATTTATATACAGCATAATAATAATAAAATTCCTCGCATAATTTCTTATAATAATATAAGTTCGATAATAGAATAATGATTGTTGTTAGTTATGATACCAATATCGGTTGACATTATCCACGGAGCATTCAACAGCCCCACTGATTTATAATCCTTGTGCGTTGTACTTCCCACCGAGTCATTTTCAAGTTCTGTGTAGCCCCGAGATTCATTCCCTTTAACTTCAAGACACTGTTCTCGACATAGTGAGGAAGTACGCATACTGAGGAAGTCTTCACGGGTTCACCTTCCGCTATGATTAATTTATGCCTTTGCTCATTTCTTTACAAAATGCAATCAAGTTTTCAATGTCATGCAGTGGCAAAGGACTTATTTTTATTTTCATGCTGATTATAAATGCAGCATGCAGATAATTATTTTATCTTTAAATTAAAATATTATGTTATTAGTTTGTTTCTAAAGATATATATTAATATAAAATAGACAATTACATGATTAAAAAAATCAAATATATATTTATATAAAATAAATAAATACGATACATTATATATAAAAAAATGGATAGAAGTTTGTAAAATTTTCTCATATGAAATTAATAAAAACATAAACATAGAGAATTGCACATAGAAGACAACACGATGAAGAAGAAGGATAGACAAGATTCGTTGTTGCATTTTGTAGGGTTCAACAGCCATCATCTACACATTAGGTCCTTTCTTCTCCTACCACTTGGCAATCAATTGGGGGAAGATCTCAGTGGGGTGGTCCAATGCTCGACAATAAGAACAAGTACATTAAGGATTAGTGCAATCTCATGCAAGATGTCTTTGTTGTTGAAGTTCAACAAGAAATTTCAGCACCTATACTAGTGTGGGCCAGGAGGTCCAAGCAGCACCTACGCTAGTGTGGGACCACAAGTCTTGGTGTGGACTAAATTTGGTGCATGTTTATTTTAGTTATCCCTTAATTAAGATGGACAATAAAATGTAATCTAATCTCAAAATAACTTGTAATAGTTAACTGAGTGTGATAAACTCAGTTAACTCATGAATTTCGAGTTGAGGGTAACTGGTGAAGCATGCAGAGTAATTCTAGTTGTAACAGAATTCGAAGTGCAGAGGTGCATTATTTAATGCAAGTTGTAATCAGTTTAACTCAGTTAAGTGAGTTAAAATCAGTTGTGCTAGTTGTAACTGTTTGATACACTAGTGAGAGATCAAGTGAATTAAATATTATTTAATTCACAATCAATGATCTCACATGCAACGAAAGTTACTATTCAGTAGTTGCATGCATGTCGGTTCAGTGGAGACTAATTCAAGATCTAGGTGAAAAGGGAAGTTAAAATTATCCCGGTTGTAGGGATTGATGAGTTACCCATGCAACCAAACACCCATTGGATTTCCCATGATCCTTGCACAGTCAAGGAAGGCCAAAATTCCTAAAGAATAGGGATTGCACTCCACATGAATTGCGCAAGCAAGGCAGGCTGTTTAGCGGCTGAGAATTGGCTAAGAGTTGGGCAGTTTTGTCCAGGATAGTGTGAGACAAATAGCTGAGTACAGGAGGGTTGTTGTGAGAAGATTTGTATGTAATTGTTTCATGTGTCCATGTTAAATATACAATAGAAGATAGTGGGGTTATGAGCAGCAAGCTTTCCCTGGGAAATTATCTATGTTGTGGCTTGATTGATTCTTCTTTGTTTCATGTGATTGGTGGTTGTGTTTTTAATTCCACAAACGATTTGTAGAAGTGATTCATTATATAGCTTTAGAACATTGTTAGATTGGATTGAACCCATGATATACATGTTTGTTATATAATTTCTACACAAGTTGTCCATAATTATAGTAGACTACAGTACCCAAACCTCACCAAATCCCCCTCTTCCTCAGATCGGTCCTTCAAATCCTTTGGATGCCATTGCTTGTCCTCAACCTTGTTGATTATATTGTCCAGCTTAGTTGTACCCTAGTTGGTTGAAACTGGTTGGTTTTGCTTCATTCCCTTTGGGTCCCTACACCCGAAAAGAATCAAAATTGTGCTCACACATTAACTCCAATGTGTGACAGTGTTGGATATCATGTCCCACTGATTTGCAGAAATCAAAAAATAGAGTGTGGGTCGTAGCTTTTTACTTTTGCATCATTGGAAAACTTTGAGGAGTATGGCCCCAAACTCGACAAATTTCACACCACATCCCTCTGCCCTGCGCAAGCTATTCACTGTGCCAATTGTCATATAATTTGTCAGAAATTTACATTCGTTCATTTGGTGATCCTCTGTCTGACAGATGGTACACCATACCTCTTCTCGATTTTCTTTTCAAGTCTTGGAGTTACAAGCTCAGCGCAGCCAACTGTGACTGCACCTAGGCCATTTCATTGCTTTCTTTGCCTCCTAGAGGCAAAGCCTCCAACTTTAACATGAGCTCTAAGGCCTCTGACTACGTAGCTATTCATTGTTGTGTCAGTGGTATCCTGGTATGGGGTAGTAGTCCGGCAATAAACCACTCTTTATGTTGCACGTCTGGAGTTTCGAACATCGGCCTGTCCTTCAGAATCTCAAAATTGTGGATCAAATTCCCACACCAGCTCGCTTGACCTTTGCTTGATCTCCTTCAATTCTATAATGCACTGGGATCCAGATTTTGGCTTCTAAAATTCCCTTATTAAGGCCCATTTTATCTCATTCAAATTTTGGTTTTGTCTAGTTGGAGTCGCGCTTTTGAACTTCATGTACCACATCAATGCGTGGTCCCTGAAATTTTCTTCCAGATGTGAGAGCCTTGTAGCCTTATACTGGACCTGCTTGGTTGTTTAGATAGCCACACACACAAATAAATGTTTTTTTGGGTCTCCATTCCCACTGCCATGAAACATTGACATTCTTAAGTATACACTTGCCATTGCACCTTGTGCAGTATATCCAAATGAAGTACTCCCACCTATGCATGTTGAACTACTAGAAAATTGTGTGCTCGTCTAAGCACCAAACTGAACTTGAGCAACATGTGTTGATCCCCCTACATTTTAACCAATCCCGCTACTATTAGTATTTTCCCCTCCTTGATTATAATTACCTTCTACACTAGTCATGTCAGTGAGTTGAGTGCTTACCTCCTAATATATAGAAGTGTGTAGGATTGTGGGTTCAACACCAGGCACGGTCTGATTTTGTTGTCTAGGATCCAAAGACTCCCTGTTTCGTGGACTCAATTTCTCCCATTCCTCCTCTTTTGTGCACAGAGTACCAAACTATGTTCCTTCATAACTCTGGTCACATGCACTACTTCTCATACTTCAGTGGCCCCTCCTATCCCCTCTCTCTAGGCTTCTCCTCTCGACATGCATCGACATTGATTAACCTCCTCCTGCATCACCCTGTTGAAATATCCTTCCACTCCTCAAAGTGCCACCCTCAAAACTCTCTCTCCATATTTTCTCTTCACTTACACTTTCGCAGTCTCGCACCTGCTATCAACTTCCACCGCAATCTCTCTACTTTTTCTCCTTTCCCTATTCTTAGACCATCTCTAGGTTCTACCCCACTCCCCTTGGCATGTGAATGGTCTATATTCTCATGTTTTTTTATTCTAGAGGTAGAAATTTGTGATCATATAGCATCATCTTGATGGCTAATGGAAATGACCGTATAAATCTGCCCCACGGTCCCTTCAAAAATTTCCTCTACACAGCAGTATTCAATATTGTCGATTCCATGCAAACTCGACAATGTACCCCTCCCACACACTTTCAAACCAAAAGTCTACAATGCCTAAAGTTTTATTACTTACTACTTGTAGCTAGCGCACCTCCTCTGGAGTCCACCTCTTCGATACATCGTGACAATACCTCGGATTGTTGTCCTTCAGCTACTGAACCCATTTTTTCAAGAGATTTAGGAACTATCCAAAGAAGTGTTCATGGAAATTAGTGAACACTTGCTTCTATAACCATTTCTCGAGGCTCTGTCTCTTATCCGGATCTCTTTCACTACATACTCATGTTGATTCTTCTTAAACCACTAAGAAATCTTCTCCTTGTTTTGATTCCATGGCTTCCGCATTCCTACAAGAGAATCCCATCACACAACCATCCCATTCTCGGCCACAGAACCCTTTGTTGGAACACAGGATTCTGAAAAACCTAGGATTTATTGCGCATTGGCCAACAAAAACCCGCTCAACATAGGCCCTTTCAGCAACACGCATGGAGTGGGTGAAGTTTCACCTTAGATGTTAATTGGTGATTGTTGGAACCATATTTACATAGTCTGACAAGATTGTAAACAACTTTAGACACTAGACTCCCACCTACAGCATAAGACTCAGACACCCACCAAACAAACACTTAGCCATTATCCTGGAAATACGCATTGCACAAGACCTCCAGAATCTTATGTTCACTAGTTAACTCATAAGTCACAAGGGACAGTGTGCTAGAGGTTGAAATAACTTACACCTATCAACATGTGGAACTATATTAACATCAACAAACCGTATTCTTTATAGAAACGTGATAAAGCATTAATACTTTACCAGACCTTCATTAGTGTAATCATTCAGACATTCAAAGGTACTTACAGTTGTTTCGGGACATTAGGTGCATGTTAAACCAGCGTACCATAACCAGAGAGATGCATTCATTCATAAAACAATATATTAAGGACAAATGAACCATCCATTGTATTATAGATAAGTAAAGGCGTCAGGAACTACAATGCAGATGTTATATAGTCCATCTCACCAGCCTTTACTCTCGGCATAGAGTGCAAGAAGGAAAACGCACATAGTACAGAACCATCCATCCTTCCCTCCTTCCCTATATGTGATGGAATTTACATTAGAGGCTACCAATCAACTACAAACTCATACGCTATTGCTATAAGACTACTTACACAACCGAAAAGAAAAATACAAGCATAATGACACCCTAGTCTTCAGCAGCTAAATTTTTGCATACAACGGTATGTCGTCCAGTTGTCTCTTCTATTAATCAACCTTCTAACCTTTTATATGTCTTGAGAATCCCCTTTTTTCTATTCTTGGTAACTCCTCAAACCTTCTCATCCTCTTCCTCCATCTCTCCAGTTTTCCTCTCCATTAGAAAGCCCTTATGTAAAAATTAATGTGTAGATTTTAAACTACTCATGAAATTTACTAAACCACAAGACTAGAAGCTACTCTACTGACCTATGGAAGTAAATTCATGATCGAGAACACATAACATTAACATGCATCTAGATTAAACACACATACATAGATATTTATCTAGGGGAAAGAAATTTCTCAAAACCCCTTACTATCGTTATTGCATTAATAAAAGAACCTAGATGAATACAATATGTTTTCTCAAGCTTGAGCACAACCTGCACCTGTATCTTTTATCCTCTGCCTGACTGACTGAACCTGGCCAATACTTAGACAATTTTTCAATCCTCCAAGATCCTAATTCCTTGTATTGTTCCTCTGGGAATTAGGACCCTGATAATTAGGAAATTCTCTCATATGGATTACGTAATTATATTAGGTCATTCCTCTCACTACATGCACCATCTATACACATTGGAATATGCTACAACTAATTGTACACTGCCTTCGAATCTCCATCTCAACTAGGTAACTCGAATTCTCTACATGCATGAGCTAATTTAGGTTCATTAATTAGTTATATGGGTGATCACTGAGTGTGAGTGAAGTTACACTATACAACTTGACCTTCCACAAGTTTCTCCAACATTTGGAACTAGTCAAACTAACCATAACTCAATTTAATTGAATTAAATTGCTACTGCTGAAATTAACTCAACCTAGACTCCTAAAATTTAGGAATCATTGTAAACAACTAAATTTAACCCTCCAACTCAAATTAACTAATCTAATTGAGTAATAATAAATCATTTAACTCATTCAAGTTGTCTGTTGATGTGGTATTTCGATTTTCTCCTAATTTAATCAAGGGAAAATTAAATTAGGAATTTCTTGTTGCATTTTCAACACTCCCTCTCAGCAGGAAAGGGATTATCAACAACCCCTATCCTGCACCTATGGAATGTACTGCATGTAACACCTCTTACTATTTTTTCTGCTACTGCAACACCTGCAACTGAGAAGCATAAAAAAAAAACATTGAATCAATTGTGTCTGCAACTGTCTCCTGGGAAAATTGTACTGTTGTTGACTCTGCTACTGAGCCTCCTGCTCTAGTATCAACACTGCTCTACACTCCTCAATATCTGACTGACACTAAACCTCCTACTATTGAATAATATGGGCCTCTGTAGCAAGGTAATCATCCATGAGGAGAACACCTCAATCGACCCTACCCAAATTTCTGGAATTTTGAGACTAGGGCTTCACATTGCCCCACCTCACACATGGAGCTATGGTTGCATGTATGGAAAAATATGATCTACACATACTGTTTCTACTGCTTTTTTTTCCTCTTTCGAACTGTTGTTGCAGCTAATGTAATGATGAGTTTTATCTCCCCAGATCCCGAAGTACTATCTTCCATAGGGTTGCTCCCTCTGAAACTAGACTCCCTATGAGTCTCAACTCCTTGTGGGAAATCTCGTTGCTCCTCAATATTCCAATGTCAATGATCACAACTCCTTTCGTGTCACTAAAAATTGGCTCATTGATTTTCCCACTAGCAGCCTTCTAGCTCCATTAAGTAGTTTTCACATACAGTCTTTTGGATTTTCCCTGAACTCGGGCTCCATAACTCTACCTCCTAATAGCTCATTAGTTCTTCAATGATCATTGTACATGAGGACTTCAAGGACTATTTCTAATGCCAAAATATTTATTTGATACCATGTATAAATTAATGTGTAGATTCTAAATTTCTCATTAAATTTACTAAATCATAAGACTAGAAGCTACTCTACTGATTTACGGAAGTAAATTCACGATCGAGAACACATAACATTAACATGCATCAAAATTCAACACACATACACAAAGATTTATCTAGGGGAAAGCAACTGCTCAAAACCCCTTACTCTATGTATTTCATTAATCAAAGAATTTGGATGAATACAATATGCTTGCTCAAGCTTGAGCACAACTTGCACCTGTATCTTCTATTCTCTACCTGACTGACTGAACCTGGCCAACGCTTAGCCAATTTTTCAAGCCTCCAAGATCCTAATTCCTTTCATTGTTCCTCTGGGAATTAGGACCCTAATAATTAGGAAAATACCTCATCTGGATTGTGCAATTCCTTTAGGCCATTCCTCTTACTACATGCACCATTTATACACATTGGAATATGTTACAACTAATAGTACACCACCTTGGAATCTCTATATCAACTGGGTAACTCGAATTCTCTGCATGCATGAGAAAATTTAGGTTTATTTATTAGTTATATGGATGATCACTGATTTTGATTGATGTTACACTACACAACTTGACCTTCCATTAGTTTCTCCAACAGTTGGAACTAGTTTAACTGACATAACTCAATTTAACTAAATTAAATTGCTACAACTGAAATTAACTCAACCTAGGCTCCAAAAATTTTGGAATCGTTGTACACAACTCAAATTCACCCTCCAACTTGAATTAACTAATCTAATTCAGTGATAATAACTCATTTAACTCATTCAAGTTGTCTCTTGATGTGGAATTTCAATTTTCTCCTAATTTAATCAAGGGAAAATTAAATTGGGAATTTCTTGTTGCATTTTCAACAGGATATTTTTTGGCATCTCCCTTAGTTGTCCCATGCTTGTTGAAAATGTCTCCCACTTGTTTCCTCCACTTTTTTTACCTTCCTCTGCATGCGAAATATATATAACTCCCCCATCCACAACATCCCTTCTCCACCTTCATCATAGTTGCAAAATCCTAACTACCTCATTTTACTCGCATGCGTCCCCACTCTCTAGATGCTGACATATCCTTCCTTTCACACCTCTTCCTCTTGCACCAGCTCCCGCTATTTTGCACCATTTTCTCCTTTTGCGCTCCTCTATCCTCTTGCATGGTCCTACACTTAACAAAATTTTACAAAAAAAAATCTAGGCTCCAACAATGCCCATAATTTGTATGTAAAACAATAGCCTGAAAATGTCTTCATACTTGGGAGAAAATGGATTTCTAAAATCTTTCTTGGGTGCCCTCTGATAAATTCGAATTGACTCTCCAACATTTATCTTCCCTTGTTGTGTGGGATTCATACCGTTGATCGAATTTCCCTTCTTATTTTATTGTTAAAGATTTGTATTTTGCTGAAAATTGGGTTGTATGCTTCCTTTTTCACTCAATTGCTGCATTGAATCTCCTTTTTTGTTGCGTTGTCTCCAATTTTGGCTACATGCACAAAGTTAATTGATTTCTTCCCTTTAAATGAGTTGTTGAGCTTGTCTCGTCCTCGAATCCAAGACCTTTTTTTTAAGTGTCTCTTTGCGCATCAAGGAGCCCATTCAAACTTTCAGTCCCCTTTCTAAACTTCTGATTGAAGCTCAACTAAGTTTTATCTTTTTCAAGTTTTGTTCTCAGAGAAAAAAAATTTCCTTCAAGCATTTCACTTTCTTGATTTTTCTCACCAAGTTGTTGAGTTAGAGTTTCTTGAATTTGTGTTCCTTCTTTGATTTACAAGAGGAGGGGTTCAATAGCTTTAGCTTTGTCTTTAATAAACAATTCTTTCCAAGATTTATTTTTCTTTCTCAACCTTTGTATCTCATCAAGAGCACTAACCATCTCTCCTTCTAGATCAACTTCAACCTATTCTTCATCAGAATTAATAACTTTTACTTCTATATTTTTTATAGCCATGAGCATAAATTCATTTGGAATTTCATTATCTATGTCCTCATATGAAGAATGGTTGCCTTCACTTTTAGAGAAGTTGGCCTCTTGGTTGCAGAAGCTTTTATTTTTAGTTTTCTTTCTATTCTTTTTCACTTTTCTAAACTTCTCTCTAGGATCATATTCCTTCTTATTTTTAGGACACTTGGAAGCATAGCGACCAACTTTACCACAGTTAAAGCACTTAAAAGGTATATTACATGTGTACTTGCCTAAGACTCTCTTGGGCTTCATCACGAACTTAGCTACCTCCTCATCTGATTCACAACATGAATCATCATGCTCTTCCTTGGGCTTCTTATCTGCTTTGAAGGTTGACTCTCAGTTTTTGTAGGTTTTCCATTATATATTCTCATTTCATAAGCAATAAGAGTGCCTAGTAGTTGGTCCAAAGTGAGATTCTTCAGCTCTGTTGTCTCATCAATGGCTGATACCTTGGGATTAAGGCTTCCAGGGAGAGATCTCAAAACCTTTTGAACTTCTACAGGCTCTTATAATTTTTCATCAAGTCCTCTCATAGTGTTTGCAACCTCATCAACTCTTAGAAAGTATTTAGCAATATATTCATCATCATGCATCTTCAAAGATTAAAATTGCACTATAAAACCATGGAGTTTGGCTTGTTTTACCTTGATATCATCTTCATAGTAGTTTATCATCTTGTCCTAAATAGCTTTTGCAGTAGAGCAATCTATGAATTTAACTAGTTCTGATTTAGGTAGGCCAACAAGGAGGGCATTCATAGCTTTAGCAATATATGGAAATTCCATCTTTTGATCTCTATTAATCAAGGCTGGAGGCTTTTGATAGTATTCTTCCACTGCACACCATATATTAGCTCCAAGTAATTGAATATAGGTCTTCACTCTAACCTTCTAAAACAAATAGTTTTTTCCATTGAACATTGATGCCCTATTGGTTAATTCTCCTTCCTGGTTTGTTAGGGTCCTTGATCTTTCTTCCAACTGTTAAATTGATCTGAAGTAACCTGGTTTTGATATGATACCAATTTCTAGTAACCATAACCATACTAACAGGGGGGGAATTAGGGGAATTTTTAGGTCTCAAATGGGCTTCTTAAGGAAATTATAAAATAATATTATATTACATCATCAAATTTTAGAGGGAAAAAGGAAAAAACTATTTTTTCAACTCGTATTTTCAATTTATCTCCCTATGGTTTTACTCAAATTTCGAGCAGGAACACTCATTGGATGCATAATTTTAGTCATAATCAAAGGAGTACCCATGTTGCATATTTTCAATGGACCCTGCTATACAAAAAATGAGAAATGCATGGAAAAACATTATTGCAATCACATTTTTTCATATATTTCTCATTTTTCGTGTAGTAGAGTCCATCGAAAGTATGCAACATGGGTACTCCTTGGATGAGGAATTAATTTTTTCATCCAATGAGTACTCCCGCATGAAATTTGAGTAAAACCTTAGGGAGATAAGTTGAAAATACAAGTTGAAAAAATAGTTTTATTATTTTATTATTTTTTAATCTTTTTATTTTTTTATCCCAAAAAATGTGAATCATCCCCCATGGTTGACATCATCATCTTGAATTCTATTGGTTCTTATAAAGTTTATTTTGGTTGTACATTTTTCTTAGGAGGCCCATTTTTTACCGCAAAATTTCTCTAATGTGAATCAATATTGTAGGAATTTTAATTTTTTCTTCCACTAGTAAAGATTACGAGAACAACAATAAATTTTTTAGTAATAATTCATATCAGCATCACATAATATCACATGTAGATTCTTCAATTTTTTCTTCAATTTATTTCACAAAAGGAAGCTTCTACTTGTTGTTACAAAGTTCTATGGATACAAACAGAAGGAAGCTAATACTCCTTAATTTATAATATACAACTTAAAGGAGATACATCCCCTAATTTGTTTATCAGCTACAACTGAAAGGAGCTATAACCCCTAACTATTTATGAGCCATTATTGGAAGGAGCTACAAATCCTAAACCATAAGCTACCACTTGTTTGACCTTGAGGATTCATCTTTCATTCCATTTTCAAATTCAAACCATGAAGGCCACTTACACAGACAAATAAATTTATCACTTCAAATACTCACCATAAACACCATAAATTCACCTTCAGTGATCTATGATCACTGATCAATCCACCATACACATCCATTTTCTCACATATTTACCCTTACCTTACATCTTAACACCCTTCTTGCAAATTCGGTTATGCTTATAAAGAATTTTGAGTTGATAATTTTAGCTATTAGACTTTTAGTTAAGTTCAAGTCAATATCATGCATATACTCGTATTTTTGCTCATATACCACTTATGTCAAGTCTTCTAAATGTGGTCTTAAAGTATTCAATCTTTGATCTGTTGTCTCTCTAAGAAAACCTAAGTTCAACTGTTGTTTTCCTCCATTCTGGAATTTTACATGTTTTAGTAGTATTTCTTCTAAATTTCTTTGACTTCAAATTTAGAAAATTTGTTAAACCTGCCTCAAAACTATCTATTCTTCCATGTGAGCTACCAACTTGTTCATGCCTTTGTTTTCAAAATTTAGTGCTTCAATGATTTGGTTCCAAACCCCCAAATATGGTATAACCTCCAAATTCTTTGATGTTAACTCATTCATGGAGTTAGGCCCTTAGTTTAGGCTCGAGGCACTTAACCAAAAACCATGCATACAACCATCTCTTGGGCCCACTGTTCTAAGCCCCAAGATTTTATCCACCATTCATAGAAACTTATGCACATGTAGTCATAATGTCGGCATAGAACCTCGTCCTGGTCCCGAATTGCAACACTTTGCGCTTATTTTCTTGACAAAAACTTAATGGAGCATCCTTGCATTATCCCTGAGGTCGTGTTCCTGTGGGTCCACTTGCCTGACGCTGCGACCAAACAAATAACCACCGAGATGACTTGTTCACACGGGCCAATCACAAAATTATCAGGATGATCTGTTTGCCACGCCATATGCCATACTGTCCCGGAGTTATTTCTTAGACTCCAATGCCTATGCACCCTTTAATAACCTCGAAGGTCATTTATTTCTAAGAGGTTTTTCCCGAGATTACGTCCTCCTACCACCGTGTGTTTCACCTGTCTGACACGCAGTCACTGAGATTAGTTGTCTTGCCACATGTGATCCAGCATGTCCAACTTGGAGTTTCTTACAGGGTCAGCCTTGGACAAGGAGGACATGCCATTGACAGTTTTCTTCCACCTCTGTAAGGGTGCCATGTATCACCCACTGACTGGTGGGTGAAAGCATGAAGATGGGTTACACTTTTGGGCCAAATGTGGCAATGAAATATCAAGTTTTTCCTCTTTTATCGAATTTCACCTCTCAAAATTCATATAATAATTATGATTTTTTTTTAAAAGTAAAAATACAATATGTGGAGAATTACGTTGTTGTCCTAATGATAGTTTTTGAAAAAATATTTATTGTTGTATAATATCTCAATTTTCCATTAAATGCAATACATGTCATTGCAAATTTTTGTAAAACTTAAGAGGTATATGTATGTTCACGTAGCATAAGTTAGTCTAAAATGTGTAATTTTAAAAGATATATATATATGAGCATGATCTACACACAGAGAACTAAGTTTTTCATATTAAAAAATTAATTTTTTATGCAAAATTATATTTTTTATTATTTTTCGAAGCTGGAAAATTAATATTTCAATTGCATTTTGGAGACAAGTGTTCACGTAATAATTTTTTTAACTCTTTAAATAAATTTAAAAATAAAGAGTACCCTTTTGAAGAGAACTCGTAAATGAATATAGTGTTATTTTTTTAAGTGTTTTCATTGTGTATATTTATGTTATTGATTTTTTATTCACCCCGTATGAAACTATCCAAAATATTTCAAGTGTTATCTTTAAAACAAATTAGATGAAAAATATCATATGAATTCGAAATTGTCAAATTCATATGCCATTGTATAGAGTGTTCTTTCACGAATCCAACATGATCTACTCTGCCACTTAAGAACAAATTCTTCCCTAAATCTGATAGGGTAAAAAATGGGGTTGCAACGAAATCTACAGAAGAGGTGTTGGAACTGTATTTTTTAGGACTTCAAGAGCTCGATCGAGCGCTTAAATTCAAAATTCAAATTGCTCGATCAAGTGGCATATGTGGTTAACCATTGACTCGATCGAGCCATTAAAAAGGTAACCCACATGCGCCCTTACCAACTTTTAATAATGGTATTAAACTTGATGAGCTTGTGAATGATGTACATCTGATGTATCTATAATCAGTACAGAAGGAGCAGAAGAAAGAATTTCCAGATTGGGCTAGAAAAATGATGAAAAGTGTATGTCACGAGGCATACGCGAGTTTAGTAGAGGGAAATCGCGTATGTACGCGGAAAAGTACATGCCAAGTCGTGTATGGTCTTTTGCGCTCCAAAATTAGAATACCAAGGGGCATTACCATGGTATTGACCCATTGTATTGAGCGCTGGATCGTCTATTTGATCCCGTCCAGGAAAACCATCGGAAGTAATGTGGTTTTGACTCATGGTATTGAAAAATGCTAAATCTATATAAGGAGAAGAAATTCATTGTGCAAGAGTGTGAGATATGTCTGGGCTTTAATGAATACTTCACTCTGAGGTATATTTGCATGGTTGAACTCTGCCCTTAATTGATAGATCTGAATCTATGTTGCGTCTATAAACATGATGAAGGTTCAAGATCTCTAGATCTTGAAATGGTGAATCTCTTGGATGATCTGAAAAGAAGTGATGAAGACCTGGCGCAAATCTGTTGAAGAAGTTGAAGAAATCTGGGTAAGTTCATAGATCTGGTCTGTTGTGCAAAGTTTATCTTTTATAGATCTATACGTAGGTTCATTTTTTGAAAAGCGCGTGTATACGTGGATCTGTTTAGACAAAGGCGCGTATGGATAGTTAGGGTTATTCTGGTAAATGCACAGATGTATACGCGGGTTAGCTTCATGAAAAGCGTGTATATACGTGGGTCTAATTGAATAAAAGCGCGTATGATATCTGATCTAATGGTTGCTCAAGGTTGAATGATTTTTTCATATTGATTCTGAAGTCTGGGTTAACTCTGATATTCTGGTTACAGTGGTTTCAATGTTCTGTTTGAAGCATTGGGCAAAGTATGTTTGTTTATAAGTGAAGGGTTGTAGTTGTTTGATCCAATTTGAAAATTGATGAAATGTGGTCTACAGTGGATCTAAGGGTTGAAGCTTTCAGTATGTATGTATCTTTCTGCTAATATCAGGGGGTAGTGGCTCCCTTCCAGGAGATGGTAAACGAGGAGCAGGGGGGTGTAGCTCCTTTCCAGGAGAGGCTGGTAAACGAGAGAAGGTTGTAGCCTTCTGTAGGTGGGTGCCTGCGTGCTGGTATGAGTCTGCGCCAGTACATGGTTGTAAGAAGTTTTCTTTATAATAAAATATTGAAGGCTGAGACAAAGGCAGTGGTGGTTTTCTCCCGAATTGGGTTTCCACCTAAAATCCTGGTGTTCATATGTGTTGCTTATGTGTGATTATTATTCTATTCTTTCTGCACCTGTTTACTGTTTTCTAAAACATCTGATGAATGAATAATGTAATGATCTAAGTTAAGAATTAAGTGCATTATCATATCTCTAGACATACGCGAGTTCCGTAAAGGATATCCGCATATATACGCTAGTTGTCTTAGCGTATGGGTTTTTAGAAAAGAAAAAGTAAAATTTTTATTGTCTGCACTAAATACTGATTCACCCCCCCCCCCCCTCTCAACATTTTTCCCTACAATTGGTATCAGAGCAGGTCCTTCTGAAAAATCTTAGCTGCTAGAAGGAAGATCGAGCAAGATGAGCAATCAAGATGGAATAGCATCTATCAAGCCTCCACTCTTTAATGGAAGAAATTTAATCTTCTGGAAAATAAGGATGAGATCCTATCTTCAGTCTATGGGAGCAAATGTATGGGCCATTTTTGAACAAGGATATCAATATCCAGCTGCAATACCAACATATCCGACTGAAAAGAAGAATTATGAAATAAATGCAAAGGCAGTCAATGCTCTAGCGGGAAGTCTAACTGAATTAAAATTTGTCAAAGTTATGCAACTGAATACGGCAAAGGAGATATGGGACAAAATCATTCTAAGTTATGAAGGTGATGCAAAGGTAAAAAGTGAAAAACTTCAAACTCTCGGAATTGAATATGAAAATTTAAAAATGCATAGTGATGAGAATATTGTCAGTTTCTTTTTACGTCTTGATGATGTTGTAAATTGTATGAGAAATCTGGGAGAAACATTCATGGAATCTACTTTGGTTGAGAAAATCTTAAGATCGCTAACGACAAAATTTGAATCAAAAGTCTCTGCTCTTGAGGAAAAACAGGATCTTCGAACTCTTACTGTGGTGCAACTTCATGGCATACTGAATGCATATGAAATGAGGAGAGGAGGACCATCTGAAGTCAAAGAAGCTATTTTTAAAGCTTCTACAAAAGGGAAAGAAGTTCAAAAGGCAGAAGGATCAGGATATATCTCAGAAGAAGATGAAGCAAACTTTGTGAGAAGACTCCAACTAGGAACCGGAAGATTCAAAGGTAAGCTTCCTTTCAAATGTTTTGATTGTGGAAGAGTTGGTCATTATGCTGCAAAGTGTCCTTATAAAGAAACATCTACTAAAGGGAAATAAGTAGCAAGAAGGAATAAGAACCGATCTAGCACTAAGAAAAGTTACTATACTAATGAAGATAGTGATGGGTTATCTGATAGTGAGGAAGAATGTGAACAAGATCTTAGACTTATCATGGCATTTGAAAAAGATTCTAGAGAAGACAATGATGCTTTTATGGATGCTCTAGATGACAATGATTTTCTTGATCAAAACAATCAACTCAAAATATGCTTGGAAGAAAGTAAAATAATCATAGAGACTCTGAAAAAGCAGAATGAAGAAGCGAAGAAACACAATGAGAAATTAGAATGTGAAGTAGTAAGTCTAAGAAAAGAACTTGAGAAAGTAAAGACTCTGAATCTTAGATTTGCTAAAGGATCTGAAACCTTAGATGAGATTATCAAGGTTCAACATTCTCCTCTTATAAAGACAGGTCTTGGATATACCGGAGAATCTTCTCAGGCTTCAACACCAAATTATCTAAAAGCAGCTACAACTGGTTTACTACATTCAACCACTCAGCAAGGGAATAAAGAATCTTTACAGGTAAAGCATGATCATCACAATTCAAGGAACACTAATAGGGATATCTCTCAAAGAAGCAACCACCAACAGGTAAATTCAAATAGAAGATTTCATGATCGCAAAAATTTCTACTTCAATGGACAATGTTTCTCATGTCACAATTTTGGTCATAAAGCTGTTCAATGTGTTGCATATAAAACCATCATGACAAGAGAAGCAAGAAAGAAAAGGATGGATATTAAACCAAAGAAGAACACCTATAACAAATTTTCTCCTCTTCAAAATGAAGTTGAATGTGCTTATTGCAATAACTTTGGCCATGAAGAATCTGAATGCAGGAGCAAAGTCCAGCCAAAATAGCATTCTCCTTCAAGTTCCAAAGTATGGAAAAAGAAGGAATTACAGGTTGAAAATTGTGGGATAGCGTTATTTGCAAAAGGTGAAGAAAATCAATGGTACATTGATAGTGGGTGCTCAAGACACATGACAGGTGACAAAAGCAAACTTCTTGCATATAATGCTCTAGAAAAGGAAAAGAAAGTTACATTTGGAAATGATACTCCTGTTGTAATTAAAGGAAAAGGGTCCGTGTTTCTAAAAGAAAAGGTGAAGGCTAATGATGTCATGTATGTGGATGGATTAAGGCATAACCTGTTAAGTGTAAGTCAAATGTGTGATCAAGGTACAAAAGTTGTCTTTAGTTCAAAAGAATGTGTGGTTCGTGATCTGGATACAGGTAGAACTATTATAAAAGGGAAAAGAACTCCAAGCAACTTGTATGTATTGAAGAACTGCAAAGATCAATGTTACTTGAGAAAATCTTCAGAAAATTGGCTATGGCATAGAAGGCTGGGGCATCTAAGCTTCTCTCAAATCAACAAATCAAGCAGACTTAAAGTTGTTCGTGGTCTTCCCAATATTACTCTACTAGAGAGTATCATATGCAAATCTTGCCAATTCGGTAAGCAGACCAGAGTACAATTTAATGCCAAAGAAGGATCATCAAGTAAGCCTCTTGAACTCATTCATACTGACATATGTGGACCTATGAGGAAAAAGTCACCATGTGGGGAAGAATACTATATCTTATTTATTGATGATTTCTCTAGAATGTGTTGGATCGGGTTGATTAAACACAAAGATGAAGCATTTGAAAAATTTCAGATCTTCAAAGCATTGGTGGAAAATGAATTAGATCTAAAAATCAAGTGTCTTAGATCTGATCAAGGAGGAGAATATACATCGAATGAATTCCTTTAATTTTGTGAAAAACATGGCATAAAAAGACAGTTCTCTGTAGTTGGCACTCCACAACAAAATGGCGTATCAGAAAGAATGAATAGAACAATTCAACAAATGGCTAGAGCTATGCTTGATGATTCAGGAACTCCTAACATGTTCTGGGGAGAAGCAGCACATACAGCAGTAAACATTCTCAACAAGGCACATGTTCAGGTAAATAGTGACAAAACTCCATATGAACTCTGGTATGGTAATTCTCCCTCTGTGAAGCATTTTAGAGTTTTTGGAAGTAAATGCTTTATAAAAAATAATGATGAAAAGCTTGGCAAGTTTGAACCTAGATCAGATGAAGGGATATTTCTTGGTTACTCATCTACAAGCAAAGCATACAAATGTTACAATAAAAGGCTTCGAAATATTGTTGAATGTATTGATGTTGTTATTGATGAGTCTCCTGCGGCTCCTAAAGAAGAAAAACAAACAACAAAAGAAGATGATGGTGACTTATGTCCTTCTACATAAAATAGAAATGATATAGACAGTGGATCCAATGAAGAACTTGAAGATGATCTATCTGAAAAAGCTCCATCCAGATATGTTCAAAAGAATCATCCTGAATCTCAAATTTTGGGAGACAAGGAATCAGGTGTACGAACAAGGAGAACTCTTGTGGGATCTTCTATTCATCTGGCATTTCTATCCACAATTGAACCACACAATGTCAATCAAGCTAGCAAAGATGAATGTTGGAAGCAAGCCATGAATGAAGAGCTTGATCAAATTGAAAAAAATGACACTTGGGAATTGGTACCAAGACCACATGATAAAAATGTCATTTGAACTAAATGGATTTTCAAGAACAAGTTAAATGAGAATGGGGATGTTGTAAGAAACAAAGCTAGACTGGTTTGCAAAGGGTATACTCAACAAGAAGGTATAGACTTTGAAGAAACTTTTGCTCCTGTAGCTAGACTTGAAGCCATAATAATGTTTCTTTCTTTTTCAAGTTATCAACAAATCAAAGTTTATCAAATGGATGTTAAATCTGCTTTTCTTAATGGTGATCTAGAAGAAGAAGTATATATAGAACAAACGGAAGGATTCATTTTGGGAAATGATGAAAATCTTGTTTGTAGACTTAAAAAGGCTCTATATGGTCTCAAACAAGCTCCAAGGGCATGGTATTATTGTCTTGACAAATATCTTCATCAACAAGGATTTTCAAAGGGGTCTGCTGATAGCAACTTGTACACAAAAGTTGAAAATGATAAACTATTGATTGTGGTTGTATATGTTGATGATATCATTTTTGGGAGTAATGAAGAATCTATGAGTCAGAAATTTGCTTCTATCATGCAGCAAGAATTTGAAATGTCCTTACTTGGAGAACTAACATTTTTTCTTGGCTTGCAAGTGCATCAAACTACAGATGGTATATTCTTATCACAAGCAAAATATCTTAAGCAAATTCTGAAGAAGTATGGCATGGAAGAATGCAAACCTGTAAGTACACCAATGATAACCGGATGTAATCTCAGTTCTCATGATGATTCTCCTGCGGTGAATCAACCAGAATACAGATCTATGATAGGAAGTCTACTTTATCTCACTGGGACTAGACCAGACATTATGCATGCAGTTGGGATTGTTGGACGATTCCAAGCTAATCCAAAAGAGTCTCACCTTCAAGCTATCAAAAGAATATTCAAATATCTACAAGGAACTCAAGACTTTGGACTATGGTATCCAAAGAATGTTGATCTTACTCTTCATGCTTACACTGATGCAGATTGGGTTGGAAATGTTGATGATCGGAAAAGCACTAGTGGTGGTGCATTCTATATGGGACCCCGGTTAGTATCTTGGTTCAGCAAGAAGCAAAATTCTATTTCCTTATCTACAGCAGAAGCAGAATATGTGGCTGCCGCATCTTGTTGCACTCAACTCCTTTGGATGATGCAAACCTTACAATATTTTCAAATCAAATGTACATCTCCTATCTCCATTATGTGTGATAATACAAGTGCCATCAGTATCTCAAAGAATCCTGTTATGCATTCGAATACCAAGCACATTCCCATCAAGTATCACTTCTTACGTGAACAAGTACTTGAACAAAAGGTGAAGTTAGATTATGTTCCCTCCAAAGAAGAAGTTGTTGATATCTTTACCAAACCTCTGCTCAGGGAAGCATTCGAATATCTAAGACAGAAGCTGGGAGTAGTCTCTGCCAGTCAGAAGAACAAATCTGCTTAATTTCAGAATATTAAATTGGATACGCGGGTTTCCTGAAAGACAGTCGCGTATATACGCGAGTTCAGACACAGAAAACCGCGTATGAATGGTTGCTGACAATTTTTCAGGGTCAGCATTTCTTCAGCACAAGCTATGGTGCTATTTGGTATCTCTGATGTGGTTTGGTATCTCTGGTGATGTCTCAGCCCTTATATTTCTGTTTCATTCTCTCATATTGGATAAAGATGCCTTGGTGATTTGCAGTTGAAAGTGGTCAAGATGCACAAGCTAAGGGGGAGCATTGGTCTTGCGGTAAGGAGGCTTTGGATGCAAAGTTTCAAGGGGAGCATTAGCCTTGCTGTGTGTAATGCATTGTTGGCATTATGGTGTTTCTGAATATAATCTCTCTCTTGAGGTCCCTTTTGATATTTTTTGTAAAAGGTCATATTTGTAATGATGTAAAATTATAATTTTCAGTCATGTAAAGGAATTGTTCAAATTTGTAAACCCACTTGGTTGGATACTTGAGTCACTTATGTAAATCCACTTGGTTGGATCATTGATGTAAGTATGAGTCCTTGGTGATAGGAAAGGTCATGAAGTCATGAAATTCATTACAAAATATGTTTGAAGATTCAGCATGAACTCAGGGGGAGCATGGTACCTCCAGTGCGATTTACAGAGCTCTTCTTTGGTTTGATCTGCCCTTTGCCCTTGATGTCAAAGGGGGAGAGTGACATGGTTTTTGAATAATGGGAGAGTAACATGGTTATTGTATAATGATTATAATCAATGTATCTATCTGTTGTGGAGATCAAACACCATCGTGGTTGCCATCAAGTCCAAAGGGGGAGATTGTTGGCAATATGATGCAGCATAGTGTTGTCCTTGATGGCAAACTACTTGATGAAGTTTTTCTTGACTTGATGAGCTTGTGAATGATGTACATCTGATGTATCTACAATCAGTGCAGAAGGAGCAGAAGAAATAATTTCCAGAATGGGCCAGAAAAATGATGAAAAGTGTATGTCACAAGGCATACGCGAGTTTAGTAGAGGGAAGTCGCGTATGTACACGGAAAAGTACGTGCCAAGTCGCGTATGGTCTTTTGCACTTCAAAATTAGAATACCAAGGGGCATTACCATGGTATTGACCCATTGTATTGAGCGCTGGATCGTCTATTTGATCCTGTCAAGGAAAACCATCAGAAGTAATGTGGTTTTGACTCATGGTATTGAAAAAGGATAAATCTATATAAGGAGAAGAAATTCATTGTGAAAAGGGAGTAGATGTCTAGGCTTTAATGAATACTTCACTCTGAGGTATATCTGCATAGTTGAACTCTACTCTTAATTGATAGATCTGAAACTATGTTGCGTCTATGAACATGATGAAGGTTCAAGATCTCTAGATCTTGAAATGGTGAATCTCTTGGATGATCTGAAAAGAAGTAATGAAGACCTTGCGCAAATCTGTTGAAGAAGTTGAAGAAATATGGTTAAGTTCATAGATCTGGTCTATTGTGAAAAGTTTATCTTTTATAGATCTATACGCAGGTTCATTTCGTGAAAAGCGCGTGTATACATGGATCTGTTTAAACAAAGACGCGTATGGACAGTTAGGGTTATTATGGTAAATGCACAGATGTATACGCAGGTTAGCTTCATGGAAAGCGCATATATACATGGGTCTGATTAAATAAAATCGCGTATGATATCTGATATTCTGCTTGCAGTGGTTTCACTGTTCTGTATGAAGCATTGGGAAAAGTATGTTTGTTGATAAGTGAAGGGTTGTGTTGGAGCTGTTTGATCTAGTTTGAAAATTGATGAAACGTGGTCTACAGTGGATCTCAGGGTTGAAGCCTTCAGTATGTATGTAGAAGGTTTCTGCTAATATCAGGAGGTAGTAGCTCCCTTCCAGGAGAGGCTGGTAAACGAGAGAAGGTTGTAGCCTTCTACAGGTGGGTGCCTGCGTGCTGGTATGAGTCTGTGCCAGTACATGGTTGTAAAAAAATTTCTTTATAATAAAATATTGAAGGCTGAGACAACGGCAGCAGTGGTTTTCTCCCGAATTGGGTTTCCACCTAAAATCCTGGTGTTCATGTGTGTTGCTTATGTGTGATGATTATTATTTTCTTTCTGCATGTGTTTACTGTTTTCTAAAACATCTGATGAATGAGTAATGAAATTATCTATGTTAAGAATTAAGTGCATTATCATATCTCTAGACATACGCGAGTTCGGTAAAGGATATCCGCGTATATACGCTAGTTGTCTTCAGGAAAGTAGCGTATGGGTTTTTAGAAAAGAAAAAAGTAAAAGTTTTATTGTCTGCACTAAATACTGATTCACCCCCCCTCTCAATATTTTTCCACAAGTTTTTAACTCTTAAGTTTTAAAATTTAATTGTAATTTGTATGTTTTAAAAAATAGTTAGAAACGATACCATTTAAAAACTAGGGTTCTCAGTCCTTGGCATTCCTTCACCTGGGCTTAGGGGCACACTAGAATAATTTCACACTAAACCATGCAAACTTAAAAGTAACTTAACAGATCCATAAAGTAATAATAATCATAATTCCTAATTTCCTATTGTACGATATGATGCAAATTATTCAAACATGAAGCAATGAAGACATGCGATGTCTGAATTTCAAGATTGATGAACCAATACAAGAAGTTAGAAACTACAACTTTGATTCAATACTCTGTGTCCTAACTCCAGGAAGGAATCTAGTTTGTAGTACAGAACATGCATCATGTATTATCAATTCTTAATTGACAACAACTAAAGGACATCTACCTCATCAATTCCTTCCCATTTTGTGTTTTTATATTATATTCCTTATAAAAGTGTCAAATTTCTCTCAAAGTAAGCAACCACTGAATAAAATAAAAAATAGTTGAGATATGATTGAGAAATGGTCATTTATTTCTTGAAAGGATCTTCACAATTTCTTTGGTTTTTTTTCATCTCAAGAAACAAAAAATGACCTAAGAAACTATCGTGATGTAATATAAGAAACAACATGGTACAATGGCCATTTTCAAAGCCAAATGATGTCCATTGAGGACATGGCCTTTATTTGGTTCCTGTTTCATAGGAGTTTCGGGTAGAAATGGAACTTTGTTGTACCATTTCCGGTAGTAAAAAGGGAAAACCTTCTTTTTCCATGGGAAATAATTTACCTTTCCTTTTTCAAGATAATCTAAATCACAAAAAATATGAACTATACTGCACACATTCTTGGATAATGTGAAAGTGGAAAAGGAATACCCTACACAAGTGATGCACACATGTACATTGAACACTAATAGATTTTTGTAGTTGAAATGCAATGCTTGTTTTCATTTAAATGTAGGGTTTTTAAAGCAGGGAGAAATAATGGCTGCCAAATTAATAAGCGTTCCTTTGGGAAAAATTTAAATCTTGTATTGGGTGATGAAGATAATAGAGGGTATTGAATCTTGATTCTTGACATCTAGAGAGAACCCTACAGCCTAACACAATCCAATGGAATTGACCAAAAAAACCCAAATAGAATCAACCCTACTATAGGAGGAAGGGCCTGCAGTAAGAACTTACCATTTCTGAGTGAGGGCGAACAACGAGGGAGAATGCGGGGCCAAATGCTGTGCAGAGCTCGAAGACCAAATGCGAGGCGAATGCTATTACTGCAAGAGGCGGGGGCGAATGCGAGGGCAAATGCGTTACTGCGAGAGCTCGGGCGAATGCTGAGGCGAATCTTTGTTCTCTGAGAGGCGAGGAAAATGCGAGGCCGAATGCGATGCACGCAGAGTGAGGGCCTGTGCGAGGAAAATCTTTGTGCAAGGCGAGGGTGAATGCTATTAACGAGGCGGAGGGGGCGAGATACGCGTGATATCCGAGACGTTAATGTAGCTATTGCGATGGATATAAGTTTCGTATTTTTAATAAAATCATTTTTATGTAGTGTGCTTATAAGTTTCGTATTTTTATGTAGCGCGCATATAAGTGTCATTATACCGATGGTGGAAAAAGCGTCGCTATTGCGACAGATGCCTCCAAACATCACAATTGTGACACTTAGACATTGTGTCGCACTTGTGACGTTTGGAGGCAGCCGTCGCAATAGCAACTCTTTGGGGCATAATGTCGCAATTGCAATGTCTTCCTCCAAACGTCACAATTGCGACACATTGTATAAGTGTCGGTATTGCGACACTTTTCTATAAATGTCGGTATAGCGACGGTTTTGAGCGAGATTGAAAAAATTTGGGGAAATTTCTGACATTTGGTCAAAAGCGTCGGAACCAAGTGTCGGAATTTCCCCCAAATGTAGTAGTGTTTATTGCTTCAATTATTGGTGCATAGATCTGACTTAAACCTCTTATAAACTTTCTGTAAAAACTTGCAACACCATGAAAACTCCTTACCTCAAATATACTTCTCGGAGTTGGCCAATCCAAGAATGCTTTTCTAAACACCCTTTCTTCCTCTTTGGGATCAAATTCTTCATGTATTTCTCCTTCCCTTGAAGTCATGCTTATGGATTCTTCTACTTCTCTTTGAGGTGTAATTGAAGGTGGAGATAACAACACTCTAGCCCTCCTTGGCTGAGGATTACTTTGAGCTCTCACCAATTGACCTTCTCCTCTCTTAAGATTTAGCCTAGTAAGCATTAAAACTCACAACAATCGCTGCCCCAAGATGGCTCTGCACAGCTTGCAAGAGTTGTTATGCAAACTTTTAAACAAATCCTTTTGCACAAATGTTAAATAGAGAAAATAATCTAGCTTAACCTGATGCTCAATCTGAGCTCTGATACCAACTTGATCTGAAAGGAATGTATTAGTTTTTCTGTGCTAAGTATCCAAACAGTAATTAAAATGTGTGCATAAGGTTCTCTGGAGTTTGCAGGTGAAAAAAATGGTTTTAACTTAGTCAAAAATATTTCTGTGTGAGGTTAAAGCATGTAAATTTCTTATAAAACATTGTACAATAGTAAATAATAGAGAATTAAACATCACATGTAACAATACTCAACAAATTTGAGGAAGCAGTTCAACCCTCCCGGGCTACATCTGCTGGTCCAGCTCCCAATGGCATGTCCCTCATATATTATTGCTAAAAAATGGTAATTACATGTGAAATAAAGCCTCAAATGACTACGATCTTTGTAAAAACAACTTCATAATGCTTGAATTAGTTAGGAATGATTATTCATTTGCAGAAAACAGACAATGGATGCTCAATACACTGAAAACACCCTAGTGGCCCTGATGGCTCCTTGACCTTTCTAGAAGCTAAACCTGCACAAGATTACCTATGATGGATTTGAAACCTATGCCAATGTTTTCAAAATGTTGAGAATACCAAAAATTGACTATCCATGCATCAAAATTGGTCAAAAATCCAAGAAGTTATGGCCAAAACAAGAATTTGCCCAGTGTCCCTTTAAAAACTCCACTAAATCTGGAGCAACTCCAGTTAAACCCGCCAGTTTGGTAATCCCCGCTGAAATTGGTGGTACGCGCCAAATTTATCTGGACCGTTTGGGGTTGGCAATAAATGTTGGATAGGTGGGGTCACATGGGACCTCCGCCGAACCACCAGCCTTATCCGCTCGGATTAGCCGCCTCCCAAACCATAGTAATACATATTAACCTCATGCTGGCCACATGGCCCTTGAATACCACCGCCGTCAACTAAAAATTTAAACAAACATTGGAGTTAGGCCCTAAGGACAGGGTTCTGGGCACTGGTCGTGTGCTGTCGGGGCTAGCCCTATTATTTTTCCGCCATATGCAAATTTGAACTTCAAATAGGTTTTGCTGCCAATAGATTATAAGAGTCTCTGCGCAGCCCAGTTGGTAGGATGTGGGCACGCTAGCCTGGAGGTCATAGGTTCCACCGTCCGACCCTCAAAATAAATTTTCCATGAATTTGTACTTTGGCCTGGTGCCACATGGCAGCCTCCGGTCAGGCCACGTGGTGCCCAACGATTGGCCCCAAAAACTATATGAAAAATAATTTGCATAAATATATATATATATATATATATATATATATATATATATTTATAATATTTTTCATAAATTCAAACTAAGTCAAATGTCCAGATTTTGGAGTTTAATGGGCGTTTTCAAACCTTAATAACTTCTGCATATGACCTCTGTTTTGCGAACTGTTCATGGTGCTAGAATCACAAAGACAAGACCTTTCTGGTCGTTTAGGTTTCAAACATTTTTGATCACTTTCAGTTTTGAGAATTTTTGAACTTGGACATGATCTCCTAATCACCGACCCATACCATAGTTAAATCATACCACAGAGTTTGGAACGAAGTCACTGTGTGCCCAACTGTCATCTGAACTGGAGTTTTGACATGTCACATGACAACAATTTTGGTCGTGGTAAGTTTAATGCTGACGGGAAGGGTTCCATAGATAGGTCACATACAAATATTCGAAGGTCAACATAAATGTTAAGGATGAAACCTTACCTCAAACCATGGCAGAACTGCAACATTGAACCACAATTGAAAGTTAAGTTTGGAGTGTATGTGGAGTGAAAAATTCCTTGGGTAGGGTTCCGGGAAACCAAACCACAATGGTTAAGCCAAAACCCGACCCCAACCATGATTCAAACTAATCGGCCGGTTGTTCAAACAAAACAGATCTGATGATTCACTTTGCACCACTTTTGATTCATGGGTGAAATATTACATTTAAAGGTTCAAGAATTTTCACCCAAACCAACAAGAATCACATCGGCGCGGGGCAAAAATGTCGCTCCACGTGGCCGCAAAAGGCAGAATTTATAAAACGGTTTGCAGGTGGGTGCGAATTGGAGGACAGTTAGCAAGAAAACGTCTCCGGAGCATAAATTAGTAAATTTCCAACCTTTTTGATTGTAGAACGAGCTCATACAGGGGTTTTTTACTATTTTGGAACCATTGGAGACATTGTTTTTCCATTCTGATCACTATAACTTGATGGAAACCCATATTTTTGAGCCTAATGAAAGAGGCCCAACATTGGAAGCTGGACCAGGACATGTAGCCCGGAGGTCACGGGTTCCACCCTTCGGCCCTCAAAAGAAATTTTTCGATGACTTTTTATTTGATTCATGGGTGACATATTACATTTAAAGGTTCGATAATTTTCACCCAAATCGACAAGAATCTCATCGGCGCGGGGCAAAAATGTCGCTCCACGTGGCCACAAAAGGCGGAATTTGTAAAACAGTTTGCAGGTGGGTGCGAATTGGAGGACAATTAGCAAGAAAACTTCTCCGAAGCATAACCTAGTAAATTTCCAACCTTTTTGAGTGTAGAAAGAGCCCATATAGTTGTTTTTTATTGTTCTGGAACCATTGGAGACATTGTTTTTCCATTCTGAGCACGGTAACTTGATGCAAAACCCATATTTTTGAGAATAATGAAAGAGGCCCAACATTGGAAGCTGGACCAGGACATGTAGCCCAGGAGGGGTGAGCTCATTCATCATTTAATGTCTTGTGTATGTTGTTATGGTACTAATGTCTTCATTATTTTCTGCAAAACTGAGTTTTACAAGCATGTTTATGTGTTAATGTAATTCACATAATTGGCTGAAAAACCGAAATATTTCACTTGAAATTTTCACCATAAACTCTCAAGTTTACATATACATATCAGTTTGGTATCGGAGCTTTAACACATATTTCATTAAATTTGGAACTAAATAGTGGATCTAGAATTCTAAAATAACAAAAAAAATCAATTCTAGTGACGTCCTTGTAATAAAAAAATTCCAATTTTAATGAAATATATGTTCTTTGGTTATTTGGTCCTTTTGAGGTTTTAAATTTGTTACAAGTGTTTATGATGCTTACAAGGTTGAAGCTCAAAAGAGGAGAAGGAAATCTTGTGGTAGAAAGTCCTAAATTTTGGTCAAGGAGAGCACATTTATGATGCAACACGAAACTTCAATTAACAGATAATACCGTGGACCTGTGGGTTATGGGCCCACATAAACTCCCTTTACTCGCAACAGATTACAATATTTGAGTTTATTAAACATACATATGCACACAACCAACATCGGTTACTTTAAAATAGATTGCACACAAACCCAAATCACTTACATACACGTGAAAATTCTTTCTAGAGGGTCCCACAATAGTATGAACCAATCCCAAGCGAATCGCACTTTGCAACTTATATTATTTACCTTCGCCGCAACTTCACACTTTTAACAATTTAACAAACTTGCGATTTCACGATTTCGCACTTTGCACATTTTAATACTTATCTTAGTGGTTAACTCCTATTCCATGCGATCTATGATCATGTGCAATGCTGACACGTGGCCCTTCTCCTCATCGGCGCATCACATACAAAATAACTTACCATGCGACAGCCTTAACAATAAACTCTAAACTTTGCGATTTGCGAAATCGCTCCCGGTGTGATTTGATCTCGGTCGTTGGTCTTTGTTGGATCTGACAGTCCACACTATGTCTTTGCCGATCTATTTCAAATTGCAAGGTAAATAAATTATCTTGCGAAGTATTAACCACAAATACTAAATCTTGGGATGTGCAAAGTCTTCACTGGTTTGCGATATGATCCCCACCGTTGATCTGTGCCAGATCTAACAATCCTCGTTGCTGCTTGAAAGTCCAATTGGCCTTCTGTTGTGTGATTAATACGATATTCAACAGAGAAATAAAAAGCGGACTGTTTAAACCAGAGAGCCCAAATTAAAATACAAAACACTTGGAATTAAATCAGAAATGAAATTACACAAAACCAAGCCCTTGGATGGCTGGATTTTACATTTCCTTTTCTCTCTGTTCACTCCTTTCTCACTCTTCTCTCGCACCTATTCCACGCTTTTCTCTCACACCTATTCTACCCTTTTTCTCACACCTATTCATGCATATATATATATATATATATATATATATATATATATATATATATATATATATATATATATATATATATATATATATATACATATATATATATATCTACCTGAAAGTGGTTCTTCTCGTCTTTTATTAGCTTTCTGTTTGAACCACTCTAACAAAAAAATGCTACCCTATCCTCATGATCTAATCTATTTGACTTAATCTCCTCGCAGGGAGAAACCAATTGCTATTTTATTCCTAATTAATTTAGCAAATCAAAACAGACTAAATCTTCCCATTTTAAACTAAATAAAATATTAATAATCAATATTTCTCCACCTCTTGTTAGCCACAACATGTGAACACACAATCACATTATTGGCTAAATCCGAATTCTCCTGCATCAGACTCCCGAGGAAGAAAAGATTGATCCATCAATGTTTCAGGATCTACATTAAATTTCTACAACTCTGCTGTTGTCATCCAACTGGCATCTTCCACTGGGTCTCCTATCCATTTGACTAGAGACTGATAATAGGTTTTTCCTCTGGTCTTATTTGCTGCTCTTTTCTCCAGAATGGCTTCCACTTCTTTCTTTGCTGTCTTTGGCATCTGTTCCTTCCAATTCAAAGTTTGGTCCTCCTCTTCTATAGATTCTTCTTGTAGTTCTTCCTCTATTCCTTTGTATGGGTACAAATATGCAATATTAAAGATGGGTGATATCCCAATTCCTGCTGGTAATTCAATCTCATATGCATTTGAGGAAAACTTTCACAGAATTCTACATTGCCCTATATTTTTCATCTTCAATTTGTTATAAGTCCCGACTGGAAACCTTTCCTTCCTTAGATAAACCATGACTAAATCATGTACTTAAAACTCCCTTTCAGTCCTCTTCAGATCAGCTCTTTTTTAATACTTTTGGGTGTTTTTATGTAAGCTCTGCTTGAAATCTTCCTACAACTTCTGTATCTATTCTGCAAATTCTTCAGCTTTTGCACTCCTTGTCTCTTGTTTTCTCAAATATCTAAGTTCATAAACCCCTCTTGGATGAATCCAAAAAACAATCTGAAATGGACTCATTCTAGTACTTCGATTGGGAGTATCATTATAGGAAAATTCAGCTTGAGAAAGTGCTAAGTCCCATTGCTTTGGGTTTTTGTAAACCAAACTCCTTAATATATTTCCCAGGCTCCTGTTCACCACTTCAGTTTGTCCATCCGTCTGAGGATGATAGGCTGAACTGAAACTGAGGTTTGTACCCAGCTTCTTCCATAGAGTCCTCCAGAAGTGTCCTACGAAATTTGTATCCCTGTCTAAAAAAATGCTCACAGGCAGTCCATGTAATATTATAACTTCAGAGAAAAACAAATTAGCAATGTGAGTTGCATCACTAGTTTTCTTACAAGAAATAAAATGAGCCATTTCAGAAAACCTATCTATGACAACATAGATAGAATCATGTCCTCTTTGAGTCTTTGGAAATCCCAAAAAAAAATCCATGCTGACAACATCCCAAGGTCTATTGGGTATTGGCAATGGATGATATAACCCAACGTTTTGGCTTCTTCCTTAGGCATGTTAACAAATCCTGCACTTCTCAACAAACTTTTTGATATCAGTTTGCATTTTTGGCCAATAATAAAAAGTACTTACTTGAGAAAATGTTTTATCCTGTCCAAAGTGTCCAGACAATCCTCCACTATGTTTTTCCTTAATCATATTTTCCCTCATGGAACACTTAGGTATACACAGTTTATTTTTCTTGAACACAAATCCTCCTTGAATCAAGTAATCTAACCATTGGCTTCTATTATGAATCACTGGATTCTTAACAACTGCATATATTTCTTTTAAATTTGTGTCTTCCTCATACATGCCAATCATCTCTTCAAACCCCAAAATGCCAACCTTCAATTCCTGCACAACCAAATTTACTCTTCTTAAAGAATCATCAACTTTGTTTGAATTACCACTTGTGTATTTGATTACAAAGGTAAAAATCTGCAAAAACTCCACCCACTTTGCATGCTTTTGGTTCAACTTCGGCTGATTATTTATGAACTGCAGTGAATGGTTATCTGAATACAACACGAATTCTTTGGGAAACAAATAATGCCTCCATTTATTCAAAGCCCGCACAATGGCATAGAAATCCTTATCATAGGATGAATACTTCTTATTGGCCTCATTTAAATTTTCACTGAAATAAGCTATCGGTCTCTGCTCTTGACTCAAGACAGCTCCAATTTCTATCCCACTGGCATCAGTCTCAATTTGAAATATTTTATCAAAATTTGGCATGGCCAAAACAGGTCTTTTAGTGATCTTCTTTTTCAACAACTTGAAATTCCGATTTCCTGCTTCTTTCCAGTTAAATAACTGGTTTCTCTCCTTTATTGCTTCAATTATTGGTGCATAGATCTGACTAAAACCTCTTATAAACTTTCTGTAAAAACTTGCGACACCATGAAAACTCCTTACCTCAAATATACTTCTTCGGATTTGGCCAATCCAGTATTA
Source organism: Pinus albicaulis (assembly GCA_034641835.2). Classification (NCBI taxonomy): domain Eukaryota; kingdom Viridiplantae; phylum Streptophyta; class Pinopsida; order Pinales; family Pinaceae; genus Pinus; species Pinus albicaulis. Next base: position 288,876,705 of record CM076581.1, read on the forward strand.
CCTAAATATTTCCTGGGTCCATCTTCAAACCTTCTTCTGAGACTATAAATCCCAAGTAAATGAGCTCCTTCTCCATGAAACTACACTTCTTCAAATTTATGAGCAACTTCTCCTTTTTCAAAGTACTTAACACCAACTTTACATGCTCCAAATGCTCCTCCTTACTTTGACTGAAAATCAGAATGTCATCAAGATAGACTATCACAAAATTTCCTGCATACTCTTTCAAAACCTTTTTCATTAGTCTCATAAATGTTCTTGGTGCATTAGTGAGCCCAAAAGGTATAACTAACCACTCATACAATCCACTTTTGGTCTTAAAAGCAGTCTTCCATTCATCTCCTTCAATAATCCTTATTTGATGGTATCCACTCTTTAGATATATTTTAGTAAAATACGTTGACCGACTCAAACAATCCATAAAATCATTTATGCATGGCAATGGAAAAATATACCTGATAGTGATGTTATTTATGGCTCTGGAATCAGTACACATGCACCACTCACCTCCTTTCTTTGGACTAAGCACAAATGGTACTACACATGGACTAAGACTTTCTTTGATCAGTCTTTTATCTAATAGCTCCTATCCCTGTCTTCCAACTTCTTCATTCTCCCGAGGGGTCATTCTATATGTTGATTTGTTTGGTAAAGTTGCACCAGGTATTAAATTTATGTGATGACTGATACTTCTGATTGGTGGCAATTTACTTGGTAATTCATCAGCAACTATATCAGCGTAATCTTCTAACATATTTTTAATTTCCACAGGCTGATTGTCTAAATTTGTAGAAGTCAGAATTACCTTGGGTTTACCCACAACAAAAAAATGCATTTCTTTTTCCTTTTTGACTTCTTGCAGCAACTCCTTTCCACTAATCAACATAACATTATTCTCAGATGTTCCTTTATCTACTTCATCCTTCAAAGGTAGCAATGTGTGCTTCTTTCCATCTCTCTCAATGGTGTAGGTATTCCTTTTGCCATCATTAATGGATTTTCTGTAAAATTTCCAAGGTCTTCCCAGCAATACATGGCACACGTCCATTAGCATCACATCACACAATATGACATCCTTATATTTATAGATCTGTATCTCTACTTTGCACTGTTATGTCACCAAAATTTGATGTCCCTTTTGTAGCCACGAAAATCTGTAAGGAGTAGGGTGTACCATCTTACTCAACCCAAATTTCTCAACCATCTCTGTGGAAACAAGATTATCAGTGCTTCCACTGTCAATCACAACTTTGCAGCACTTTTGTTTTGCACTTGCATACAGTCCTGAATAGACTCTTCCTCTGCGTTGGCTCATTTGATTCCTTCTCTACCTTAAGAAATACTCTTTTGAGCAATAAAGACTCTCCTGCCTCAGGTGGTTCTTCTTTTCTTGTGACCTGAGGATTTTCTTCCTTTGCTTCAGATACATTGACATTCCGCTGATTTTCTAGTTTTTTATGAGGACAATCCCATGATCCGTGTCCCCATTATCCACATATGTAGCGCCGAATTTCTCTTCCCCAGTCTCTAACTCTAGGTGCAAATATCCCTCTAACAAAGTCTCCTCTCTGTGGTGGTCTGCTACTCGAACCTTCTGTTTCATTTTGAGAGTGCTGAAATATTGATTTGAACATTCCTCTTCCTCTTGCTGGACTTTTACCTCTATTCCTATGACTTTGCTTCCTCAACCTTTTCTCCTCTACCTTAAAAGCTGCTTGGTAGGCATCCTAAATTGTCTTTAGTCTAAACAAACTAATTTCATCCTGTATGTCATACCTTAAACCATCGATGTATCTGGATACTTTCTCCATATCATCTTCAACATGTCCTGCTCTAATGCTCAGTTTGTAAAACTCCTCTGTATACTCCTTGACAGTCATTCCTTTCTACTTGAATTTCTGCAATTGCTTGAAAAGATTCAATTGATAGTCCTTTGGCATAAAATTATTCTTCAAATTCCTTATCATTTTATCCCACTGCTTGATCTTAGGCTTTCATTTTATAACTTTGGATTTCTGTAGTTCATCCCACCAGATAGATGCATGGCCCTTCAACTTAGTAGTTGCATACTTGAAATTATTCTTATCTTCGATCTCTTCCAAATCAAAATACTTATCCATTGAACTAATCCAATCCATCAGCTCATCCATATTAAGGCTCCCCTCGTATGAGGGAATCTGCATCCTCGGTTTCCCACTAACCTTTGCTAATATCTTGAAAACTTTCGTTGCCTCGTCTTCTACCTCTTCTTCTTCCTCAGAAGTTTCCTCTGCTGCGCTGAAATCTCTTTAATCAGGTTCTCTCCTATGAGCAGTATCTATTGTCTCCATTCTTGTACGAAGATGTAGAATCTCATCTAGCAAAATTGCATTAGCTTCCGGCCTTCCATGACCTATGCCGGCTCCTATCCTGGGTGGCATATTTGCTCCAATATTCGAGAAAAGAACTCAACTTCTTCTCTGATACCAAATGATGTAGAAAAAACTGCAATTAACGAGTAATACCGTGGACTTGTGGGTTATGGGCCTACATAAAATCCCTTTACTCGCAGGAGATTACAATATTGGAGTTTATTAAACATACATACGTGTGCAACCAACAACGGTTACTTTAAAACAGATTGCACACAAACCCAAATCACTTACATACACACGAAACTTATTTCTGGAGGGTCCCATAACAGTATGAACCAATCCCAAGCAAATCCCACTTTGCAACTTATATGATTTACCTTTCCCGCAACTTTGCACTTTTAACAATTTAACAAACTTGCGATTTCACGATTTTGTACTTCACACATTTTAATACTTAACTTAGTGGTTAACTCCTATTTCGTGTGATTTGCGATCATGCGCAATGCCGACACATGGCCCTTCTTCTCATCGCATCGCATACAAAATAACTTACCATGTGACGGCCTTAACACTAAACTCTAAACTTAGCGATTTGCGAAATTGCTCCCAGTGCGATTTGATCTCCGTCGTTGGTATTTGTTAGATCCAATGGTCCACACCATGTCTTTGCCAATCTACTTCGCATCACAAGGTAAATAGCTTATCTTGCGAAGTCTTAACCACAAATACTAAATCCTACAGTTTTCGAAGTCTTCACTGGTTTGTGATATGATCCCCACCATTGATCTGTGCCAGATCTAACGATCCTCGCTGCTGCTTGCAAGTCCGATTGGCCTTCTGTTGTGCGATTAATACGATATTCAACAGAGAAATAAAAAGCAGAAATTTTAAACCAGAGATACCAAATTAAAATACAAAACTCTTGAAATTAAATAAGAAATGAAATTACACATAGCCAAGCCCTTGGATGGCTGGATTTTACATTTCCTTTGTTCTCTGTTCACTCCTCTCTCACTCTTCTCTTGCAACTATTCCACACTTTTCTCTCACACCTATTCTACCCTTTTTCTCACACCTATTCATGCATATATATATCTACCTGAAAGTGGTTCTTCTCGTCTTTTATTAGCTTTCTGTTTGAACCACTCTAACAAACAAATGCTACCCTATCCTCATGATCTAATATATTTGGCTTAATCTCCTTGCAAGGAGAAACCAATTTCTAATTTAGTCCTAATTAATTTATAAAATCAAAACAGACTAACTCTTCCCATTTAAAGCTAAATAAAATATTAATAATCAATGTTTCTCCACCTGTTGTTAGCCACAACATGTGAACACACAAATCACATTGCTGGCTAAATCCGGATGCTCCTGCATCAATTTACCACAATCTCCACCACAAATTTCACCTCAAGTTTCACCAAAAGCCTCACCGGTCATGGCACATAAAGGAGAGCCTCACAATATGTCAGAGGATGAGAAGGATTTTAGAAAATAATTATTTGACATTACACAAATTGTGAAAATTCTCTATGAAGAGTGGAATACAAGGTTGCAAGGAGAGAGCACCATTCCTCCAAAGGGAGATGGAGATAAAAATCCAAAAGGAAATGGAGGACATGGGGACGAGCCTCCAAAATTGAATGGAGGGAATGGTGACAAACCAAATTTAACTTAACCTTTCTCTTCACCTCCATCCTCACCACCATCTTCACCATCATCATCTTCTACATCAACCCATTCACAAGCACCTCCACATTCTCCAAAGGGAGATGGTAAAACTCCACTTTTGAAACTTGCCATAAAGTTTGAATTGCCTATGTATAATGGAGAGGTAAATGTTGAGAAATTAGATAATTGGGTTCATGAACTTGAAGTTTATTGCAGGATATAAAGAATCAAGGATGATGATTCCAAGATTCAACTTGCTTCATTAAGGTTGGAAAGTGCAACACTCATTTGGTGGGAAGCCAAAACTCAAGAGGACATGAAGAAACATGGTAAGGTCTTATCTTCTTGGAATTATTTTGTTGTTGCATTAAGAATATAATTTTATCCATTAGAATACATGCAGAAAGCTATCATGGATTGGAAAAAATTTAGGCAATTAAAGGGTCAAAGTGTGTAAAGTTATACCCAAGAGTTTAGAAGGAGATCATTGATTTTGGGTGTATATTTATCATATCAAGACACTTTAATCAAATACATTGGAGGTTTACATAGCTACTTGAGACACACTATTCTTATGTTTAACCCTACAAGTTTAGATGAATTTTGTGTACAGGCCACACATCTAGAAGCAATAGGGAAACATGTTTCTAATGAAACAAGTGAGAACACCTTTGAGTCTAGAGACAAAGGAAAGGGTAAGTTCAAGGGAAAAGGGGAGAATAACGTTTCCATAATTATGGATAAATAAAAGCTTAAATTCAAACTTCTTTCCAAAGAGGGCCATGATGAAGATCATTGTTGGAAACTTCATCCAGATATGAGACCCAAATTTTTTTAAAATAAGGAGAAATAAAAGACAATTGCAACTACACAACATGATTCAGGTTCTTATTTCAAAGATAAAATAAAGATCATAGTCATGGGTTTGAAAGGTAAGGAAATCACAATTACTAATTATTCAAATTGTCTCAATGATACTCAATATGAAAAAACAAGAATTAATCTTTTCCACATTAGATTTATTTCAAAACATACCAAGATAGACACAATTTGATAGTGGTTCAAAAGCAAATATTATCTTAGAAGACATTGTAAGGAAGTTTAAATTATAAACCGTTCCTCATCCTAAACCTTATCCTTTAGGTTGGGTATGTGAAAATGAAAAATTGCAGGTGACAAGGAAATGCATACTTATATTTCCATTCACTGCAAACTTTCTTGATGAGGTTGAACTTGATGTAGTTCTGCTTGATATATGTGGTATTGTTTTGGGAAGCCCGTATCTATATGATAGGAGAGACATTTTCAATCGAAACGAGAATAAATATCATTTTTTCAAGAATAGGATTGAGTACATTGTTAGGGCACATAGCAAGAAATTGAGTTTATCTCTTGTAAATGCTGGACAAATGAAGAGGATGGTTAATGTTAGTCAAAATTTTGCATTGTTAATGTTCGAGAATAATGATGTTGAGAATGAATCCTTTCAAGGAAATGAATCAAATTTGAAATCTGATTTCATTGAGGTTTCTAATTCAATATTCTAACATTTTGCCTCCTAAAAGAGGTAAAAAAAATGAAGTGGAATTGAAGCATGGTGCATCATTTCTGAACATTGGTGTGAACAAGATGTCAATGCTAAGGAATGTGGTTTCATAAGAAAATTATTGTTGGTTTCATAATGAATTAGCTTTGAAGAACGATGGTGCATGGCGATGGCGATCACATTTGGTAAAGAGTCAAGCCAAGTGCAAGGCTAGACATGGTAAGCATCGTCTTGGTGATAATGTTCAAGGTGAAGTGAATTTGAAATTGAATAAGTTTCCTTTGATTGAAGACCAAGTGTTCGCTTCATTTGGGGTTACCCATGTTCAAACTACACCACGTACCAACAAAAACCTCAATCACTAGCCCTTTTTGCAATGACCTGCAAGAAGATCGTAGTCTCACCTAAAGTGAAAATGGATCGATGAAGAAGCATGTTTTTGCAGCCTTGAGGGACTACGAGATGTGATATTTTATTATTATCTATACTTAAAACTTCATAAATCACTTCGCAACATTCAATTAATCACATAAAAATATCATATAATTCAATAAACCATTATTGTGCTGACATACCATGCAACTGTAATATCTAATTCGCAACAACATATATTAAGCAACTAGATACAGAAAACACATAAGAACATCATAATATCATCTTAAAAATCTTCTTTATTATAAAAAATCTTTCAATACAATTGATCTTCGACTTGTGCACTAAGCTACGGGTTGTCTGCACACTAAGATGCAGGCCTCTGCGTACTCAGCTGCAGAGCCTCACCCTTACTAAAATTACAGAGTACATAGATACAACACTAGCACATCATATCATCCATCATTCAATCGATTACTTATAAACATAGCATTACATCCCTTTATATATTATTACATCATTGGCAAAATACCATGGTCCAAATACCATGGACTCCCTAAAACATGCAACTATGACCCAAAACCCGTTACCAAAATTATGCTTTACAAAATGAGGGGCTTCGAACTGCCTCGAAGCCCCTATGATACTACACAATATATTTTACTTCGTGCTCCTCTTCACAAAATGAAGAGTCTTCATCAAAATCTATGCCAAGTTGGGCTACGCCCAATAGGCCCCCAACGCTCACATGTGACTCATCTTGAGTCACTCAGCTGCTTTGCCCTTGATATTTGTTTCAATTTTGTCATAGGAATTGTTGAAGTTCTACAGTATCTCTGCAACCTACTTCTCCTCACTGCAACCTTCTTCCAATAATGCATCTGTCACTGGTCATGTTGTTTTTTTTAGTTCTATGTCTTCTCTCTGTCGAAATTGTTGAATCTTCCCATCTACTTCCTAAGACAGCTGGAGATCCTAAGCCTTCCATGGCTGAGTTATCTCCTTTAAAACTTGCTCTTCCCTTCTTAGCTCTTCTATATGCTTCTAGAGGACCTTTCCTTCACTAATATTGGTGAGCTTCTACGATACTAGAAATGTATTCATAGTTTCCTAAATTTTTCTCCAACTATTTTTTCTTTTTTTGAATATCTTCGTGTATTTTTTGTAGATTTAGATCCTCCTTTAGTGAAGTCAAAATCTGCAAAGTGTCGTCCAAAAACTTTCCACATTTTTCCATTGTCACGAAGATGCTTGTCACTACAACCTTTAGGTCGATCTCCATATGTTCTCGCACTTCTGGTGGCGTGGCTGACTGCAGCTTCATTTGCAGTTCATTGATCTTCATTTCATAAGAAAATTGCACTTCGACAATTTTTTCCTTGCACTCTTTTACCATGAGGCCGAGATTCGTGACCTTCTCTTCCACTAGTTGTTCTTCTTAAATGTTGATTTTTGGGACTTCTCTACATGTGTCTTTGAAAACCTCTTTCAATTTCTGTTGTTGTTGTTCTGCTTGGCCTTTTTCTTTGATGGCCTAGTTGAGTTGTTTCTTCAGCGCATCTCGCTCTTGTTCCACCTGAATATTCAATTTTGAGGTGAGTGTTTATCGCTGCCTTAGCTCATTTGTGATTACTTGATTCAACTTGTCAGTGTCCAATAGTCACAATGATCAAAATTTACTCTTTTCATTGTAGTTAGAGTCTTATGGTCAAAATTTTATATTTTCAAATAAAATTTTACATTTCTCTTGGTTGTTAAATGGTCAAACTATTGTCTAAGTGTGATTGTTACTCTCATGTCATGGTCATCAAGGCCATGTAGAAATTTTAACACAATTATGTATTTCTCGGATTCTCCTGATCTAACAATTATATGCCACTGTTAAATACATAATCCTTCTACTTAAATCTTTGCGGAAATTTAATCAACAATTGAAAACACAGGAAGAAAGATCAATCACACATAACACAGATGTTTTTACAGGGAAATCATAAAGCTAAGAACCCCACGATCATATATTATGTATATATCATGGATCATGAAACAATCTCATACCAAACTCTCATCCAAGAGCTCTCAGTACAATATACAATCGTCTCACACTGTCATACAAAAATTGGCAAATACATGCGCCAATTTACTGCCTCTTGACAACCTGCCTCCACTGCGCAATCCCTACTGATCACAATCCCTGAATGAATTCGATCCTGCTTTACCTTGACTACACAATCCTCATTGGCATCTCCAATGTGTGTTTGGTTGCAAGTGTGCACCCACTAATGTCACAACTGATAGTCAAACTGTCCCTTTCCCCTATCTCTCAACTGGGTCTCCACTCATTCTGACATGCATGTAGTTAACAGTAGTAAATATTTAGTTGCATTTGAGATCACTCCACGTGAATTAATTTAATATTTAATTCACCGATATCTCACTAGTGTATCTTTAGTTACAACTAGCACAACTGATTTTAACTCACTTAACTGAGTTAAACTACTTTACAACTCACATAACTACACATCCAAATTTGTCACTACTTGTATCACTTAGTTACAACAAAGTCCACTTGCATGTCCCACCAACCAACCTTAGAACTCGAAATTCCTTCATTCAACTGGTTTTCCACATCAGTTAGCTGAAATCAAGTGCTTCAAGAGAATATATTATTATTTATTGTCTAACTATTATTAAGAGCTAATAATAATCGACATGCATTCTATTTTTAGACATGCGATATACGAACAACCTTCGCACATGCATTCCAAAAATAGATGCCCATCCATAAATAGAATTTTCTCAACCATCTATAAATAGAATCCTGCTATAAATAGAATTTTCTCACCATTCTAAAAATAGACATACACCTAAAAATATCCTGCGGGCCCCACCTAGTTTAGGTGCTTAATTTTCACTAGGATCATCATATTGTTTAATCTCAACACTCCCTCTCAACAAGAAAGGGATTATCCTTCACCCCGATCCTGTCTCTATGGTATTCGAATTTTCTCCTAGTGAGCGCCTTCGTCAGAATATCTGCATATTGATCTTCCATAGGAATGTACTGAAGCAACATGATCTTCCGTTGCACACAATCTCTGATATGATGATACCATATATATATATGCTTAGATCTATCATGAAAAACAGGATTAATCAAAAGTTTAATGCAACTCTGATTATCACAATGAATCACTGTAGGATCTAAATGAGAACCAAGCAAACCAACAAAGATCTTTCTCATCCAAATAGCCTCACATGCAGCTTGACTTGCTGCCAGGTATTCTGCTTACGCTGAATTGAGTGCCACAGATCTCTGTTTCCTGCTATACCAAGAAAAAACTGTAGATCCGATACTGAATACCCCTCCTAATGTGCTCTTTCTGTCCATTGGGCTGCCCACCCAATCTGCATCGGTGAAGCCATGCAACTTCACCTCATCCATCTGTCTATACCATAAGACATACTCAGATGTGCCCCTGATATATCTCAGGACATGCTTCCCCACCTTCCAAAAGAGCTTGGTAGGCTTAACCATTGCTTGACTAAGATGGTTCACTGCATAGCCTATGTTCGGTCTGGTATTAAATAAATACATGAGCGAACCCACCAACCGTTGATAGACAGTAGCATCCACTACCTCTCCAGATGTAGCATCCTCTTTCCTCTAGTTTCCTGGAAGAGGAGTATCCATGGGTTTGCATCCCTCCATGTGAAACTTACCCAATATCTCCCTTGCATACTTGGCTTGAGACACAAAAATTTCACCTTCTCGCTTCCATATTTCCAATCCAAGGAAATAGTGAAGGAGGCCCATATCCTTCATCTCAAACTCCTTTGCAAGGTCATCCTTGCATGAGTGTATCAGCTTCTCATCACTAGTTAGTATTAAATCATCAACATAAAGAACAATGATTAAAAGCTTACCCTCCACCACAATTTGGTATAGTTTTGCATCTGCCTCACTCTTGGTGAAGCCAAGTCCAGTGAAATAGCCGTCGATCCAAGTGTACCAAGCAAGGGGTGCTTGCTTCAGCCCATACAATGCTCTTTTGAGTCTAGACACATGCGACTCGCTGCTGAAGATCTCAAATCCTTCAGGTTGCTCAATGTACACTTCTTCCTCAATTATCCCATTAAGGAACACAATATTCACATTCATCTGATGAAGGTGCCAACCCATCTGCATTGAGAGAGCAAGGATGGTCCTTATAGAAGAATACCATGCGACAGGTGCAACGGTTTCTTCATAATCAATCCACTCGATCTGTGAGAAGCCCTGAGCCACAAATATGGCCTTGTATTTCTTAACACTCCCATCAGCAACTTTCTTTACCTTGTAGATCCATCTTGAACCTACCACTGATTTATCAACCGGCCTTGGAACAATTTCCCAAGCACTGTTTCTGACAATGGAGTCATACTCCTCCACCATTGCATCTACCCATGTGGGCTCCTCCACTGCTTCCTGAAATGAAGATGGCTTAGTCACAATAAATTTTCTCATGAGAGCCATGTATCCAGTGAATCGGTCAGGAGACTCTTTGTCTCCACTGTGAAGTAGGGAATCCTACATTCTTTTCCCCATCAAGCTTCAACCTCTCAACTTCTGTGGTACACCTTCTGCCAGTTCTGATGTTTGGCTCTACGTGAGTGGACTCCTCCACTCCGTGAACCTCCTCCTGTGACTAATCCACATCTAGAGACTCATCTTTGGGAACCAAAAGTTCCTCCTCTGCATGCAAGTATAGCTCCCTCTCAAGCGACAACTTCATGGATTTCTCCTCATTGAATTTTATATCCCATCTCACCACAATCATTTGAATGTTTGGAAAATACACACGATAATTATTGGGTGTTTCTGTGTACCCCACAAATATCCCAACTTCAGCAGACAGCTCCAGCTTCTTCTTGGCATTCTTGGTCACATGAACATAAACAGATGAGCCAAAAATCTTAAAGTGAGACACATCCGATTTCTTACCAGTAAAAGCTTCTTCAGGTGTACTCATGCCAAGTACTCTATGAGGACAATGGTTTCGCACATAAACCACAGTGTTGCATGCTTCCGCCCACAAGTGCATTGGTAGGACCTGATCATGCAGCATAACTCGTGCAACACCCATGATCGTTCTGTTCTTCCTATCCACGACCCCATTTTGCTGTGGGTTATGAGGTGCTATGAGTTCTCTCCGAATTCCTTATTTGCTATAGAAGTATTTGAATTCGTTCAAGATGTATTCTCCACCGTTATCGCTCCACAGAGACTTCACTTGCTTCCCCGACTCTTTCTCAACCAATGCCTTAAACTCAAATAATTTGGGAATGTTTGATCCTTCTTATGCATGAATAAGATCCAACATTTACGAGAAAATTCATCAACAAAAATAACATAATACCTGTATTTTGCTATTGAAGTAACCGAGAATGGTCCAAACACGTCTGTGTGAACTCTCTCCAGGATCACCGAAGCACGATTCTCCTTTTCATGAAAGGTGGAATTTACAAACTTACCCATAGTACATCCCTTGTACTGATCTAACTGTGCAAGTGTACCCTTGGGAAGTCTAGTAGAAATCTGCTGCAAATTTTTTAGAGCGCCATGGTGAAGATGGTCCAATCGCCTGTGCCATAATTTTCCCTCATCCTGGATCACCACTTCTTCTACTTTGCCCACCATTGCATTGCAACCATCTACCTCTAGCTTGTAGAGATTCTTAACTCGAATCCCTATCCTCTTGGTTTGACCTATTTTTTTATGTCGCAGGAAAGATTTTCCATCGCTGGAAATAATGTCATAACCTCTGTCCTCCAACATCGCGGCTGAGACCAAGTTTTTCTTCAGACCTGGAACATGCATAAAATATTTCAACAGAAATGGTTTACCTGACTCCTATCAAAGGTAATGGTACCAATGCCGATCGCACTGTATCGTCCATCGTCGCCCATCTCTATATGCATTTGGAGATCTTTCTCCTCCAAGTCACTTAAAAGCTCCCTATCTCCCGTCATGTGGAAGGAAGCACCACTATCAAGATACCACACCGATACCATTACACTTGAAAGCAAGCATGCGATCAAATAGAAATCAAGTTCAAATTGCGAGGCAAGGGCCTCACCAGCTGTAGCTCCAACAACCTCCTTGTTCTTCTTTTTTTGTCGGAATTTAGTGGTGAGATGCCCATGTTCGTGACCGTGAAAACAATTCACCTTGGAAAAATCCAGATTCTTGCCTTTAGCATCAGATTTTGAATGGGATTTCTTCCCCTTCACTTTCCTTGCCTTGGTAGCCAAAGCACAATCCTCTTCATCATCATGCTTTGATGAAGAGCCATCTTTCATGTTCTGCCTGAACTCCTACACTAGATCCGACCACAGTCGTTCCTAATCCGATGGTTTTTCCCGTCCGTTGAAAGAGTCTTGATAACTGTGCCAACTCTTAGGAAGTCCCAAGAGAGCCAAGCTCACTAAATCATCATCAACAACCATAATTCCCACACTCCCCAGTTCATCCCGACATTGGACAAAATTTTTGAGATACTTAGGAATATTTTCGCCCTTCTCCATCTTCATCTTTCTGAGTTTATCCTTCAGCGCCAATTTCCTATGGTCGTTGCTACTTTGGAAAAGATACGTCAAAGCCTTCCACATAGCATATGGAGTGGATTTCCCATGAAGGCTTGAGACAATATGGTCTTGTACACCTTCCAACATAATCCTCCTCATCTTCACTACTTTCTTTTGCCATGCGTCAAGTAGTGCAGCATCCGTCGAAGTGGGCTTAGGAACATCACTATCGATGAATTCCTTCAAGCCATTATCTTCAAGCACTGCCTCCATTCTATCCTTCCATGAAATTTAGTTCGAGCTACCCTCGAGTGCATACTCTAGCTGCAAAACATTGAAATCTATTTCGATTTTTACTTAACTGTCGCACCAAGAAATTCTTGCAGCAAATTCAAATTGTTTCCACCAACAAACTCAACTAATTATTCAATATTGCAATCTTATTCGCTCCAATATCATGTAGAAATTTTAATACAATTATGTATTTCATGGATTCTCCTGATCTAACACTTATATTCCACTGTTAAATACATAATCCTTCTACTTAAATCTTTGCGGAAATTTAATCGCCAATTGCAAACACATGAAGAAAGATCAATCACACATATCACAGATGTTTTTACCGGGGAAACATAAAGCTAAAAACACCACTATCATATATTATGTATATATCATGGATCATGAAACAATCTCATACCAAAATCTAATCCAAGAGCTCCCAGTAAAATATACAATCGTCTCACATTGTCATACAAAAATTGGCAAATACACGCGCCAATTTACTGCATCCTGACAACATGCCTCCACTGTGCAATCCCTACTAATCATAATCCCTGAATGAATTTATTCTTGCCTTTACTTGACTGCGCAATCCTCATTTGCATATCCAATGTGTGTTTGGTTGCAAGTATACACCCACTAATGTCACAACTGATAGTCAAACTGTCCCTTTCACCTATCTCTCAACTGGGTCTCCACTGGATCTAACATGCATGTAGTTAACATTAGTAAATATTCAGTTGCATGTCAGATCACTCCATGTGAATTAATTTAATATTTAATTCACTAATCTCTCACTAGTGTATCGTTAGTTACAACTAGTTACAACTAGCACAATTGAGTTTAACTCACTTAATTGAGTTAAACTACTTTACAACTCATATAACTATACATCCAACTCTGTTACAAATTGTATCACTCAGTTACAACGAAGTCCACTTTCATGTCTCACAAACCAACCTTAGAACTCAAAATTCCTTCATTCAACTGGTTTTCCACATCAGTTAACTGAAATAAAGTGCTTCAAGAGAATAGATTATTATTTATTGTCTAATTATTATTAAGAGATAATAATAATCGAAATGCATTCTATTTTTTAGACATGCGATCTACGAACATATTTCTCACTTGCATTCCAAAAATAGACGCCCATCCATAAATATAATTTTCTCAACCATCTATAAATAGACTCCCGCTATAATAGAATTTTCTCACCATTCTAAAAATAGACATACACCTAAAAATAGCCTGCGGGCCCCACCTAGTGTAGGTGCTTAATTTTCACTAGGATCATCATCTTGTTGAATCTCAAGAGTCATCAAGGTCAAATCATATCATTTTCATGAGTCATATAGTCACCATAGGTCATTTTTCATTTTTTAAGTGTCATATATATAAATCTGGAAAGGAAGAGTCATGTTGTCATAAGGTTGATCATGAGAGTGTCATGAGTGTCATCATATTTACATTTGGAGTCTTGTAATCATCATCCAAAAATAATAAGTTATCATGAGAGTTAGCACTTAGGGAATAAAGTGCTTGAAAGAGAATCATAGGTACGTCTATGTCACATGAGAGATCTAACCTTCCTATTGAAGGAATGATGTTGCAGTACAAATCACAACATAAAGTCGTTTGGTTAAAGTACATGATGTCACTCCACTAAAAAGCCAAAATGGATTTTTTGAGTTATCAAGGGACTTAAAAGCATTTCAAAACTTCATTCCATCCTTCCACAAGTTTCAAGAGCTCCTTTCCATTAATTTGAAGAGCTGCCATAGCCACCAAAACTTCGAATTTTTCCCACCATTGTTCCTACACCAATTTGTTGTGTTTATGGAGGGTGTTGTTGCATTTTTAGTTTTGAGGCTAAAGGGAGAAATAAAGGGTCATGTCATCATCTTAATGCTTCAATAGTTCTTTAAAAGAGTAATTCCAACCTTACAAACCCTAATTGCAATCTTTTTCTTCAGAAATTTGATCAAAACCTATCCCTAGGGTTTTTTGTGTTTTCCCTCTTAGTGGTGTTTTTTTTCTTTTGAGAGGAAAACTCCTTGATTTTGGGTTCACACATCCTTCACTATCCTCACTAAACATTCCCCACCCTTCCCCTCACTAAAATTCCTTCATTCATCATTTCCCTTATAAAACCCAACTTGTTGCTACTCTTCTGGTACAAGTCTGTGTTTTCCATTTTTATCCCCCTCATTTCTCACTCATTTTGAGAAATTTTAGTTCAATGCGTCCCTAACACCTATCCCTATCTCCCATAATTTTTTCACATTTTTTCCTACCCCCCGCCCCTCCATTCCCTTCCCTCAAGTTACTGCATTTTTAGCCCTGTTTTGGAGCTCAAAATCCCTTGCCCTCTCTTGTTTGAAACTAGGGTTTCCTATCAAAGTGAAACTAAAAACATGATGAAGACCAGTGAAAGGACGAGGTATAAGGGATTAGATATCTCTAGGTATGAGCCAACTCATATGAAAGAATTTAATTCATCAGAGTTCATCAGAAAATTATTTGAGCAGGCAGGCTGCCTAAGGTTTTGTGAAAAGGTGAAAGAGGTGGGATACCATCATGTTTTAACAGGATAACCTTGAACTATTAACTGATGTATCATTGGTGGTATTAATGCAAGGTAGAAACAAATAAAAAGGAGACAAAGTTTTGAATTTTTTAGTTTTGTGATCATTTGCTAGGTTTTACATTGCACAGAGACAATTTTACTTCAAAATTGATTTATGAAGTAATGAAGGTGAATTTGAAAAAATGGAAAGAGGGTTTGTCAATAATAGACCAAATGACAAAAACCTCCTTCAGTTTATGCACAGATGTTAGGATTTTGGAGATATGCAGCAAAGTTTGAACCCTATTTTTCAGAAAATCAAATTCTCCAATTTAATTTCCTGTTTTAGTCATTCTTTTGTGGCATGGATTCCGAGAGGATGGGAATGAATTGAAAAAACAAGAGAAACATTTTTCTTAACAAAAACCTTATCTACAAAAACCTCTCCCAGTTATGTAAAATTTATTATGGTTAAATATATATCACTCCATCGTTGACCCTTATTTTTACAAAAAATGTAGAAATTTGAACCTCCAAAAATGCAACAAGTAGTTGTTGCACTTTTTCTCTGGAGGTCTAAATGCATGATTTCAAGCATGTAGAGATACCTTATGGAATAAGTATCTCATAAAGGTACATGGGGACACTTGTATTTTCATAAATGTTCAGAAAATGGTCAAACAATGCCTATTTTTTACCTTTCTACCAATTTTTCACGGCACTTGCAGCATTTTTGGACAGTTTGACTTCAAGCCAAGTTTTGATGGGTTTCAAGCAGGTGTTTACAGTGCTTGATGAATCCATTATGCAGTACACATCTTTAGCTTTCCAACCATACCTTTTTCAGAAAAAAAAAACTCATACGGGAAGGCCTCTAAATCATCCTCCAAAGTTTTGTTGCGCTTCTACCAATGTTGTTGCATTTATGAGAAGTTTTGCTGCGTTTCTGGTTTTGAATATTTTTCTTGACACGTGGAGGTCAAAGGTCAACTTGGTCGATATAATAGCTAGCTCATGAGTTTTTTCATGATTGATAGGCCTACTAATGGCCATCTTTGTAAAATAATCTTAAGATTAATGACTTGAGAGAAAAGCTCAACTAGTTAGCTAAAAGAAGCGAAAGTTGTTTCTAACTTCCCTAGGATTAGGAAACGAGTCATTAGGCTCATTAATTAGTTGTTATGGATCAAGATTTGACCCCTAGTGGTGGAATCTTGTTTTATTTTCTATATGTACTCAAAATTAAGTCATTGAGATGGTTAGATACTTGAAGTTGACACATTTTGGAACTGGTGTACTTGATTTTGGAAGAATTAATATATAGTTGCAGCTATTTTTATTGGATTCATGTGTTGTGGTCAGTGACATTGTTTTCCTAATTATTTATTATGCATTTTATTATTAGACGTGTCTAGCAGCCATCTATATATCTTCATGTGTTAATATCGTAAGTGTTAAGCAGAACTCATTGTCTAAAATGCTATATTTTATTTGAGATTATCATATAAATGTTTGTATCCTTTAAACAAGTGAATTCATGCACGTATGCTCACTTAGCTCCTTCTATATGATTTCCTCATCACCAGACTACAATGGCAGATCTATTTGTGTCACTAATTATAGCTTCCTTGCCTCATTCTATGTCTGCAACTGATCTTTTATAATACTTGGCCTAGTTCCTAAACCTGGTGCAGTCTTATCCAGAAAACCCTAATCAAAACCCTATTGAGCTGATAACTAGCTTAAAACACTAATACTCTCTAGTCACTTCCATTAGCTATGAGGTTGATTTTGAGAGAGCCCTCTCTGATTTGGCAAGGCTAGCTATCAAGTTAAAATTTGGTATGTGGTTACCTCTTTGGTTTCCTTTCTAAGCCTTAGGAAACTGATGAGCCCTAACATTTTGGCGTCGTTGTGAGGGAGCGAAAGGTCACATTTTCCCTAGGTTTGAATGACAAGGATCGG
Organism: Pinus albicaulis; assembly: GCA_034641835.2. Taxonomy (NCBI): domain Eukaryota; kingdom Viridiplantae; phylum Streptophyta; class Pinopsida; order Pinales; family Pinaceae; genus Pinus; species Pinus albicaulis. The sequence continues at coordinate 288,894,025 of CM076581.1, forward strand.
ATATTATTGTTGATGGTGGACAGTGATCAAACACATGAAGGCTTAAATCATTCACCTGGCGACTCCAACCTGATTCAAAGACTCCATTGGAAGCAGGATCCAGAAATCATGGTTTTATTGGTGATTCCACTAGTAGGAGAATATGTAGTCTAAAGGATGCCTTAGTTCATCTATTATTTTCAAGATGGATTCAATTGCTAGAAGGTATGATCCTATGAATCATGCTCACATTCCCTATTTTACAAATCGAATGCCTTTCATAGATTGGAAAACTTATCTGCCCAAATTCATAGATGGAAACGAGGATTAGGCTATTCTGCATCTAATAAAATTTCATTGGCATATACATAAGCTTGGGATTATGTTTCATGAGGATTGTTTGGTGAAAATGTTTATGGCTACTCTAGAAGGGAAAGAAAGATCATGGCATGAAGGGTTGAAGCTAGGTTTCTTATCCTATCTTAAATATTTCCACACAACATTCTTTGAGTTTTATGGAAAATCTCATCATTCATTCTTGTTGTTCAATATTGTCGTGAAACCTGTGAATATTTCAATAAAAAAATTGAAGAGGCTTTTGGTGATGAAGAGTGTCTGGATTATGAGATCATAGAAACCATTTATGATTTTTATTACCAACATAAAATAACAAAGATTAGTTTCCTTGATACAAATTTTAATTCACAACACACATCAACTCCTTATTTTCTTGAGACGAAATAGATTTGCATCCTAATAGTCAGATTATATCCCATGAAGTTAACGAAGATTTTCAGCCTTCTAAGTCTTTATGCAGTCAAAAGTATGAGGATGATAATTCAATTTGTTTTTTTTATCTTATTCATTTTATGAGACTTTGTATCAGGAAGAAATTGGTCCAAGTCAAAATTCTGAAATTGCATATACAAAAAACTTAAGCAGTAAACCATCTTATGGTGATGATCATCTACTTTTGCAAGGAAATAATGAACAAGAATTTGTTTTCCTTGATTCTTGTGACATTCAAATTGATATACTTCCTATTGAAGCACATGAGGAATCAAATATAATTGAAGTGGCTGTTGCATTTAAATTTTTCCATGAGCATCCAAAACCTTGTCTTTTGGATGAGAGGAATGAAGATTTAAACAACCATATTGATGGTTTTTCATTTACAAATATTGATTAAATTTCTAGTAAAGAGCCTAAATATATTGAACAACAAAAAGAGGTCCTTTACGTTTTGGAAGATCCATTTTCAAATCTATTGAAATCATCAGTGGATATCAGGTTTTTTTTCTTCGCCAATACAAATATTGGGTTCAATTTTCAGTTGGGGTTGTCATTACCAAAACACTTTTCTTTTGATGAAATTAGGAGGAGCAAGAAATCAGATAGCCATTTGATTTCATGGCTACACTAGATCTTCGACTTCACTTGATCATATCGCTTATGGATTAGTTAGAGTAGGTAAGGTTTGTTCAATAAGCTCAAAATTATGAGCATCTTTTTCAGTGTTTGTTTCCAGTAGAGTTTGCAGTTGATGATGTACAATTCAGTTTTCAGTTTTATTTGAGTCAGTTTGAGGATTGTAGTTGCAGTGACTCCATTGCCCAATGAGCAAGGATACTTGGTCTATGGTGTTCTTGACACCTCATAAAGGAGTTTCCTCCCCAACTGGAGCCAATGTTAGTGTCCAATAGTCACAATGATCAAAATTTACTCTTTTCACTGTAGTTAGAGTCTTAAGGTCAATTTTTTATATTTTCAAATAAAATTTGACATTTTTCTTGGTTGTCAAGTGGTCAAGTCATTATCTAAGTGTGATTATTACTCTCATGTCATGGTCATCAAGGTCAAAGCATATCAGTTTCATGAGTCATTTAGTCACCATAGGTCATTTTTCCTTTGTTAAGTGCCATTATTTATAAATCTGGAAAGGGAGAATCATGGTGCCATAAGGTTGATCATGAGAGTATCATGAGTGTCATCATATTTACATTTGGAGTCGTGTCATCATCATTTGAAACTAGTAAGTTGTCATGAGAGTTAGCACTTAGGGAATAAAGTGTTTTAAAGAGAATCGTAGGTACATCTATGTCACATTGGAGATATAACCTTTCTATTGAAGAAATGATGTTGCAGTACAAATCACATCATAAAGTGATTTGGTTAAAGTACATGATGTCACTCCACTAACAAGCCAAAATGGATTTTTTGAGTTATAAAGGGACATCAAAGCATTTAAAAACTTCATTCGATCCTTCCACAAGTTTCAAAAGCTCCTATCCATCAATTTTAAGAGCTTCCATAGCCACCAAAACTTCAAATTTTTCCCACCACTGTTCTTATACCAGTTTGTTGCATTTCTGGAGGGTGTTGCTGTGCTTTTGGTTTGGAGGCCAAAGGGAGAAAGAAAGGGTCCCTTGATTAAAACCTATGCCTTGATTTGTTGCGTTTTCTCTCTTAGTGGTGTTTTTCTTCTTTTGACAAGAAAACTCCTTGATTTTGGGTTCACACAACCTTCACTATCCTCAATAAACATTCCCCACCCTTCCCCTCACTAAAATTCCTTCATTTCCCTTATAAAACCCCACTTGATGTTGCGCTTTTGGCACAAGTCTATGTTTTCCTTGTTTATCCCCTCATTTCTCACTCATTTTGAGAAATTTCACTTCACTGTGTCCCTAACACCTATCCATATCTCCAATAATTTTTTCAAATTATTTTCCTACCCCCCTTCCCCTCCATTCCCTTCCCTCAAGTTGCTGTGTTTTTAGCCATGTTTTGCAACTCAAAATCCCTTGCCCTCTCTTGTTTGAAACTAGGGTTTCATATCAAAGTGAAACTAAAAACATGGTGAATACTAGTGAAAGGAGGAGGTATAAGGGAGGAGAGATCTCTAGGTATGATCCAACTCATATGCAAGAGGTTAATTCATCAGAGTTCATCAGAAAATCATTTGAGTAGGCAGGTTGCCTAGGGTTTTGTCCAAAGGTGCAAGAGGTGGGCTACCATCATGCTTTAAAAGGATAACCTTGACCTATTATCTGATGCATCAATGGTGGTCTTAATTCAAGACATATAGCAAAAAAAAAGGAGACAAAGTTTTGAAATTTTGAGTTTTGTGATCATTTTCTAGGGTTTACATTGCATAGAGGGAAAGTTTTACTTCAAAATTAGTTTTTGAAGTAATGAAGGTGAATTTGAAAAAAATGGAAAGAGGTTGTTTTCAATAATAGAACAAATAACAAAAACCTCCTTCAATTTATGCACACGTGTTATTAGTTGGGAGATATGCAACAAATTTTGAAGCCTATTTTTCAGAAAATCAAATTCTCCAATTTAATTGCATGTTTTAGTCATTATTTTGTGGCACAAATTCTGAGAATATGGGAATGAATTTAAAAAAAACGAGAGAGGTTTTTTATTAAAAAAAACCTTATCGACAAAAACCTCTCCAAATTTTGTAAAAAGGGTTATCGTTAAATATATAACACTCAAGCTGTGACCCCTAGGTTTACCAAAAATGAAGAAATTTGACCCTACAGAAACACAAGTAGTTGCTAAGCTTTTTCTCAGGAGGTATAAATGCATGATTTCAAGCATTTGGATATATATCATGGCATAAATATGTCGTAAAATTACATGGGGACACTTGGAGTTTCATAAAGTTTCAGAAAATGGTCAAACATTGTCTATTTTTCACTTTTCTGCCACTTTTTCAAGGCACTTATTGTGATTTTGGACAGTGTGACTTCAAGCCAAGTTTTGAGGGGTTTCAAGTAGGTGCTTGCAGTGCTTCATGATTCCATTATGTAGTATACATATTCATCTTTTCAACCATACCTACTAAAAAAAAAAAAAAAAAAAAAAAAAAACGCATTCGGGAAGGCCTCCAAATCATCCTCCAAATTTTTGTTGTGCTTCTACTAATGTTGTTGCATTTCTGAGAGTTTTTTTTTGCGGTTAATGGGTTTGATGATTTTTATTGACACATGGAGGTAAAATTTCAACTTGGTAGATGTAACAACTGGCTCATGAGTATTTTGATGATTAATAGGCCTACTAATGGCCATCTTTGTAAAATAAACTTATGATTAATGACTTGAGAGAAAAGCTCAACTAGTTACCTAAAAAAGGAGAAAGTTGTTTCTAACTTCCCTAGGATTAGGCAATGAATCATTAGGTTCATTAATTAGTTGTTATGGATTAGGATTAGACTCCTAGACGTGGAATCTTATTTTATTTTCTATATGTCCTCATAATTAATTCATTGAGAGGGTTGGATACTTGAAGTTGACACATTTTGGAACTAGTGTACTTGATTTTGGCAGAATTAATATACATTTGCAGCTAACTTTTATGGGATTCATGTGGTGTGGTCAGTGACATTTTTTTCCTCAGTATTTATTATGCATTTGATTATTAGATGTGTCTAGCAACCATCTATATTTTTTCTTTCGTTAATCTCTTAAGTGTTAAGAAAAACTCATTGTCTGAAATGCTCTGTTTTATTTGAGATTATCGTATAAGTGTTTGTATCCTCTAAACAAGTGAATTCATGCATGTATGCTCACTTAGCTCCTTCTATACAGTTTCCTCATCACCATAATACAATGACAGATCTATTTGTGTCACTGATTATAGCTACCTTGCCTCATCTATGTCTACAACTGATCTTTTAGAATATTTTGCCTAGTTCCTAAACCTGGTGCTTCTTATCCAACAAACCCTAATCAAAACCCTATTAAACTGATAAATAGCCTAAAACCCTAATACTATCTAGTCACTTCCATTGGCTATGAGGTCAATTTTGAGAGAGTCATCTCTGATTTGGCAGGGCTAGCTTCCAAGTTAAAATTTGGTATGTGGTTACCTATTTGGTTTCCTTTCTCAGCCTTGGGAAACTAAGGATCCCTAACACAGCTCATGTAATGTGTGAATTGGCAGCGTTGCGATGTTCATGTTGACAAAGTCCCATCCTTTATCCTACTACTTTACTTTGGTGGATTTGAACTACATAACTCTGGCAGGTATCTATATTATGTTCACCCCAAATTTTGGCTCTATTAGTCTTTCTTGTCCAAGCCCTTCCCTTATTTGTACTGGTTTCTTGGTTGTCTGAACCAATATTTTTAACTCCGCGATACACTCTTCAACACATGCTAGGAGTTCATCATAGCGATCCTCTATCTTGTTCCACGACTCTGCTAATTCCTCTTGAATTTTCTCCCCCATCTCATCCAGATCCCCATCAGTAAGGACCAATAGCGTACATCCTTTGAATTATCTTCATTTTTCTTATTTTTACTCCTTGGGGAAGCTTCCTTGTGTATCTTCCTCTTTCCTTTGTCTGTCTTCATCTTCTCTGTCTCTCTGCTGTGCTCATCTCCTCCAGGATGATATTTATCATGTTTCTCCTCCTCTTCTTTCTCTTCCTCATCCTTGTCTTTATCTTTTCCACTTGGTCCTCCATTCTATGGTGTTTCCTCTTCTGTCTTACTATCCTCTATGTCTTTCTCTATCACAATCATCCATTCTACAGGCCAATATTGTACTAGTGTGAGGAGATCATCTTCTGTTATGAAGTATGGCAGAGGGTGCCATGTCTTTATGATATATTTTTGAGATTGTATATATAATCTGTGAAAATATGCCTTGAACTTAGAAACATAGTTATATTGCTCATACATGATCGGCGAGAGACAAGGATACTGGTTTACCAACATATGAAAATCCATGTGGTACAATATAAATAATATCTTGTTTTCTTGTGCTTGCGATGGCTGGTTGGTATACCACAACAAGGCATACCATGCAGCTTCACATACATTTGCTTAAACTGGGGGAAACTATGAATCCTACGGCTCTTTCCATGCGAACATTTCTATTATTAAAATCAACCATGCATGGTGAAAGGTTGCACCTTTCTCCTGGACTTCCTTGCAGTCATCCATAAATTCTTTACAGAGGTAGTTAGCCCAGTTGTACTAAACCCCATTATTGCACTGCGCAGCTAATGAGATGATTGCCATAGGGACTTCATTGGCCCAACACTTTCTCATAATATTCCCAGCTAATATGTGCACGACGAAGTGAACTCCTTGGTCACTGATTGAGTAGATGTTGTATCCTCACTTTCCTTTTGTCAATTTGAACTTCTTCTTCATGTTTTCGGCTATTTTTTTGTCGTAATTTTTTCCCACAATTTCTTATGTGGGGTATCGTCCTTGATACGACAGCCTTTTAATTCTCCATATCAACATTTCATCTATGAGGATCCTTTTTCGCATCCAAAGGCATACATCATGTATCAGGACAAGAAATTGTCTTACACAAGTTGTGTTTGCGGTACTTTTGCCGAAGTGCGGTACATTCAACATGCTTAATGACCCAGACTGCTGCAACCCCATCACCCACTTATGTGGTTCTAGCCTTGTCACACCACTTTTTGGGTATTGTAATTGCTTCATATATCTTCCTAGTGAAAACTATGGGTATTTTTTTATGTCATTGAAATCACAATATATGAAATTCAATTTCAGAATTCTCCAAAGTATTTATCCCTCAAACAACATTTTTTTCTGGAAATAGTGGTGTAAAGGTGCCATGCTTCACATCCTTTGAATCTTTCACCAGTTTCCGATTTGGTTTCTTGGGTGGAATATATGCAGGAAGAGGTGATGGAAACATTGTGCCCTCTGTTTCCATGTGCTCCTACTCTGCTTCTTCCTTAATGTATCTTAGATGTTGTGGTTTTGGTTATGGTTTGACAGGTTTCTTGTTCTGATTCTTCTTTGTTCTTTGTTCCTTGGATGATTTCTTCCATGGAGATATCCGTTGTGTGAGGGGTGATGTTATTGTGGGTTATGGTGATGATACGGGTGTACTAGATGGTGATGTGGCTTCCATGATTTGTGCTATACCTTTTTCTTATAATATACAGATAAAATATTCAGTGTTCATACAATAGCGCAATTTCTCGATACTTAAAAATTTCCGAACTCTCAGACAACAAAGTGCCAAAATATTGGTGAGACGTGACCTTTTATAACAATTTTGAACTTATAATCTCATCATTAGCTCAGATCTTGTTCGGATTTGGTTCATTAACTACATATTTGTCTCTAGATTCTCCCAATCTGTCTTCATAAATGCATCCTCCCACGCCTTCCAACAACAACTTTCCCTTTTAACGATCATATTTTTCTGGAAAACTTCGATGCATTCATGTTACAACGAAAAACCATTCTTACATCATGGCTTCTATGAACTTTGACATAACCCAGGCTGTAGTGAAGTAACCTCCTATGTCGAAGCTCTCTCTGTAGCATAATTTATAGTCCAGAGCCCACTTTCAACTGTAAGTAGCACTAAGAATTTTCTCCTTTCTTATTTAGAGTGATGTTGTAGGGGTAGGGTCATCCATATACAACTTCAATATACTTCCATTTAATATTCCTTGAACCACTTCTTCATTCAACTTCGCTAATTGAACTGCGCCTCCATCGGTGATATGCTTGATAATGTTTGGGCCCAACGAGTGTGTTGAATTTTCCTGGAAACTTCACAAACTTACTGTCATAAAGGAGGACGAGGTCTCCTACCTAGAACTTCTTCTGCTTAATATGTCTATCATGCTAGGCTTTTTCCATTGCTTTTTTCACCTACTGATGGAATCCCGCTACAAATATATCTTCCTCCAAAGAAAGCTATTGTGACATTCTTTCCTCCATTATCTCAAGGTCTTCCATATCTATAAAATTTGCAATCCTCAAGCTAGGCACAATGTAATCCATAGGCATCACAACTTCTTGCCCATAAACCAACCTGAAGGGTGTATCACCTATCAACTTCTTACATGTGGTCCTATCATCCCATAAGACCGCTGGAATTCTAAGATCATAGTCATCTATGTTCACATTGCATACCTTACTGAGTGCATTCTCCAAAATATTATTAATTTCTTCTACTATTCCATTGGCTTGAGGGTGATAAGGGGTAATATTATAATGATAAACTTGGAACTCCTAAGTCAATTCTTCAATAGTCTTGTTCAGAAAATGTGAACCTTGATCACTCATCAAAATCTTCGGACATCCAAATCTAGACAATATATATTAAAAAATAGGCTTCGTTGCAGTTTCTGCATTGCAATACCTTACTGGTTGTGCTTCGGCCCATCTTTTCAAATAGTCAGTTGTTCTAATTATGTACCTCGCACAAGCTAATTTTCCAGGCCGGTTGATTGGTCCAACAAAATCAATGGCCCACTTATCAAAATTCTGTAATGTAACTCGTGGTACCAATGTCATCTCATCTCTTCTCGAAGGTTTCCTTGTTCTTTGACACACATCTTATGCTCTACAATGCTCCTTCACATCCTTATGTAGTGTGGGCCACCAGAATATTTCTCTCAAAATATTCTGTGCAATATCCTTTCCTGCATAATGTCCACCAATTTCTCCTCCATGAGCTTCTACTAGAATCATCTGTCTTTCATGTTCAGGAACATATCTGCACAACATCTCATCTGGTCACATCTTATATAAGTGTCCCACTATTATGGAATAGTCAGTTTCCTTAACCATCAATTATTTCTTTTGATGCATAGTATACTCTGAAGGAGCCATTCCTGTATTAAAAAATTGAATGATACCTGCAAAATGGTATGTTTCTACTCTAATTGAAAATAAATTTGCATCAGGGAGATTATCTTCTATGCTGGTTGGTTCTTCCCCTATTTCCAATCTTAACAGATGGTCAGGTCCCGCATTCATCCTCCCTAGTTTAATAATGATCTCAAATTCATACTCCTGGAACAACAACAACCATCTACAAATATTTCCTCCTAGGACAGGCTTATTAACCAAATAATTCAATGCAGAATGATTTGTAAACATCTTAAAATGTGACCCCAACAAATAATGTGTAAACTTCTGCAAAGAATACACCATGGCCAATCCTTCTCTTTCTGTAGTGGTGATGTAGGGGCATTAGGCCCAAGACACTTTTTGTACATAAATAAACATAAAGGGGGTCTCATGTTTTGTTTCCCCTATGTAAATATTCATAATTGAGTTAATTTAACTGCCCGAATGATTAGTGGGCATAGGAAGTGATAGTCTGTTTCAATCCATCTGAGCGTTAGTCTAACTTGGAACTATAGGAATTTGGAAAGTTGTTGAATCATCAAAGAATATGAATCGATTCATTGGTGATAATTGTATAAAAATAAACATCTGTGATAGATTCGAGAAGCCTGCACAGACCTGCTAAGAGAACTGCATAGAGCTACATAGGGGAAGAAGGCCATCAGATTGAAGATCTGGCCAGCCAGTAGTTGTAAGTTAATTCATTGTGTAAATAAGAAATGTTTCAGTATAGTTGTGCCTTGTGGATTTAATTCATGTGTGAATATTTGGGCTCTTGATGGATGATGATTGATTTCTGTGTAATTGAAGTTCGAATCCCATAAGTAAGGATATGAGCAGAGTGATAGAACTCTGTACAATCTATAGTAGGAATCTCTGTGTGAAAGACGGAATTGAAATCCTGTGTATGATTGAGTTCTGGTGATACTCTGTCCCTGTGCATGTGCGAGAGTGTTTTGACTCTACAGTTAATGTACTCCGTCCCTGTGTTAATGTATATACTCCCGAATGCTCGTAGTTATACGCTGCTATGTATATATTGAATATATATTAATCGTGTGCGAATAGACCGTGGAATGACTGATGTTCTTGTCTGATTCACATTGGTCAAAGGTTAAGAGTCATGTATTATGATTCACTGAAGTTAACAGTGGGAAACACTTATTGATATTCATGAAGTAACATTGTAAATTTACTGATTGTTTCTTCTTCCCAGTAATCTCCTATAGTTGCAAACTTGGGATCATCCTCTGATCCTATGTTTATCTTCTTAGTATTTGGTGGCTTTTTTATGTTTGGTATTTGTATCTCAAGTCCAGTGACTTCGTGGTATCCTTCTGACTCTGTTATGTCGATGTTGCAAGGATCTTCTTCTTCTCCATCTGTGATAATATTATATCATTATGGTGGATGTTCTATCTGCACAACCCAATCAGGTTGTTGCCATGTCACCGAGGTGACATTCTCAAAGACCTTCTTATTGAATGCTTGAAGAGCCAAATCAATGTGTGGGAAATAATCCTAAAAGATAAATGTTAATATGAGTCCATCAACCACGTCTGCCGAATTCTTGATCCCATGTTGAAGTTCTATTTCCAGGTACCAGTTCTTAGGAATTGTCTCCAATTTATGAATGAACCCATGTACCCTCTCCTGCCGTGGAATCTCCTTCCATACTGAAGTGCATAGCTGGATATGCTCCCTAGGATTGGTTTGACCATTATATTTTATCTCTATCTCTATTTCTATTTGTCCAAACCTTATCCATATGATTCTTTGACATTCCTTCCAACCTACCATATTCTTCTTGTGTGCATTCCACCATCTAGCAGGGGTAGCTTTCAGGGCTACATCCAAGGCTAAAACCTTTGATTTTCTTGAAATTGTTCTTCATAATAATTTTAAAAAGTATTCACATGGGCCTATTCCATATTAAGAAGGCATGTTACATACCTCAGATGTCATACATTGAATTGATTTGGTAACTCTTAAATAACGCCTTGTGGATACTTCATGCAACCTATTTTGTCAATTTTCTAACTCTTCTTCTGAATCTGAGGTACAATAACTGTCATGCTCCCAACTCAACCTTACTTCTGCAGTAGGGTTAACCCAATCTTGTTCCTTCGTTGTAATTTTACAAATGTTGTCAATTTCTATTGAAAATTATTCTTCTATGACTAGTTCTGTATATCTTACTCTTTCTGATGGATCCTGTTAGCCTCCACAACGTCCCAAGGCTGATGAAAGGATGTCGACGGAGGTAACCTCAAACCAAGATTTTAGTTTAGTAGCTAGCCCTATCAAACCAGAGAGGGCTCTCTCTATGAGATCACAACCAAAGGGTTTGACTGTATGAGGAGTATTTTTAGGCTAGTTAGGTCAGGTCTAGGGTTTTTAAAATTTGATGATTTTGGTGCTAGATCAGGGATGAAACAAGGTAGCTAGATCAAATGATCAAAGGGTTACAACTACAAATATATAAAGGAGAAAGGTAGCGAGGCTTTAATGATGGATTAGGGTTTTTTCGGTGTAGTGTAGGGCTTGAAAAAGTGGAGAAGGTCTTAATAAGCATGCATCATGATTTCATTAAAACTGAAGGAAATAAACATCAAATGATGTTCCCAAACAAAACATAGCCACGAAATAATTATTCTTATAAAATTCTAGGAAGATGATTGAGGAAGGCAAGGCATTTAAAGAGAATATATATATCATTCATAAAAGATATAACAGAGAAAAAACAACATCAATAACTCACTGCACATGAATTCCTAGATAATAGCTGCAATTGTTCCTCTGAATTTCTAAACAAAAGCTGAAGCACAAGCTACAATGGTCTCAAACCTCTGATGTCCAACCATCAAAATGACTAATAAAGGCACACATCTAGACAAAATATCATTTCCCCTCTCTCAGGGGTCGAATCCATGAGTTGTGGATCTGATCACTTGATCCTCTCACCTAAAACCTAAAGACTAGGGAGGTTTCTAACCTCTCCCCAAGATAGAAAAATTGATTCCTTTGACCATTTTTTACATTTACAAGCATGTATCTACCCTACTTTACTATTCACCTACATAATTACACTTCATGACATCATTACATCATCATCATTCATCAATTACATGAGTAAAAGTCAACATTGGTCAAACTGACTATGAAAAATCACATGCTATAGAAAACATAGTGAATTCAGGAGAGAACGCAGCGTGCATGGAGAGAACGCAGAGTGGTTGGGACAATGAAATTTTCGAGGCCTTCCTGGTGTCCAAATGCTAATCTAAAATTTTTTCTTGATAGCCCTAGATGTATGATACATGATAGGTTCTTCAAGTACTAAAACATTTTTCTTCTAGCCTTCCAAAACCTAAATCTCCCAAAACTACTTAGAAAACACAACGTTGCCTCCAAAAAGAGGGCAGAAAGGTCATGTTTTGATGATTTTTGAGCATTTTTACCGTCCATAAGTTGATGACAAGGATGCTATGCTGACTAGGATTGATGTATAGGCCAAGAGGAATCCACCCATGCAATAAATTCATCCATTGTACCTCCCCAACTAAAGTGTAGCGTGGCCCACACTGCGTATTTTCTAGTGGGACTGTTTTAAAAAATTGCCAAATTTCATCGAAATTCACAAAAATGAAAATTTTCTTCCAAAATTTTTCAAAATTGGTCTAGAAATGCTAGATCAATCTCTGATATGGTGTGATATGCTATTATAGAAGCACCAGGAATCAATTCTAACTTACCCTTCTCCTTTTGGCTAATTAGGGTTTCCTTCAGTTTTGCTTGCAATTGTTTGAATTTGACTTTGAAAATCTGATTCCTTGTGTAGTAGTGGGTAGCCATATGCCTTTGCAACTTTTTGTCTCTATTGGCTTTTTCAAGGAGCTTCTCTAAGGGAAAATTCACATTTTCAAGCTAGAACTCTCCATTTTTATTGATTTCCATGGCTATCTTTTCTTCAAATGTCAACTCTTCAACTGGTGGATTTTGTTCTCTTTATTTTTGAAGTGCCCTTCGAAGACCCATGTTCCTTTGCATTTTAATTATCACCTGCCCTTCATGCGTATCTGAATCTTCAATTTCAACCACTTATTTTCCCTTTACATCTTGCATACTAGCTTTAAATTTATTCTTGTCTAAAAATAACTGCTTTACCTTCAATTTATTGTTCTCTTGCTCTAGGAAGGAAATTATGAAATTATCCCTTGCCAAATTGTCCTTGAGTTCCATGATCTGAGCATATTTCTCCTTGATGCCCTACTCTAGGGTTTCATTCTCTTCACTGACCTCCAAGTCCACTATATGAGTGTCATCATGGTTGGGCTCCTCATCATGCAAAGATGCCTCATGCTGTGATGGTGATCCCTGTTCTGCTGATGTAGACTCAGCCCCTTCCTCAATTTGTGGAGAAAACACAAGCATTATTCCTCTCTGATATGTTTGAGTGACCTCAATCCTCCTCTTCACTGAAACTCTGCTAGATGAGCCAACCTCCATATGTTTAGACGGTACTGATGGTGCTAATGGTGAGCTAGGGCTCGTACGCTGACTAACAGAAGGAAAAAATACATTTGATTGCTTTAACATTTCCCAACTGATGTTATTTTGTTCAAGCTGGTGTAAAAAAATGATTTTGATGAGAGCATGGTGAAATAGGTTGACTTCATGATCAATTTTCCTATGTTGAACTTTTTCTTCCATCTTTGCCAAACCCTTTTAGAGGTAGTAGGGAAAATTGAGTGGTTTTACCCGTATGAAATCATGAGTAATCTAACATGGTACCTGTATAGTCTAGAAAATATTCCCTCACATGTGAAGTACTTCATTATGATCTTCATCAGTGGTGTATACTTCTCAAGGAGCTTCCCAACAGGAAAAACCTTCTTGATGTTGTTTTGATAGTGTCTTTTTAGGTAATGTTAGTAGTTTTGGACCTCTAGGTCTTGGTTCTTGAACCATTTCTCACAATGATTGGGTATCGTTGTGGCCTCTATTATTACATCAATTTATATAGTGAATGTAACTCCTGCAATCATGACCTTTTCCTTCTTAGGATGAGTGGAAAACAATTTAGTCAATTTAGCATGGTATTTGACTCTTTCAACTTGCTCACAAAATTGGAAGACACCCTACATTCTGAAAACATTGTTTTGATAATGGTGAAGGCATTAGATCATGAGTGGTTATGGGGTCATATCTTGACATTTGGCCTCCCTTGTTTTAAGGCCTATTATCTCCCTCTGTATCTATTTTGCAAGGGGAAAACCCTAATAGTGAAAATTAGGGGAAGGGAGAAAGGGAATAGGATAGAGGGGTTAGGAGAGGGAAATGGGGATAGGAAAAATTATGGAAGTATATAAGTGTGTTAGGAGGTTTAGGAAGTGGAAAGGGATGGAATTAGGGTATTATTTGGCCTAGGTAAATTAAACACAGTCCTAGGTCTAGGAGACTGCCAAAAATGCAGCGTAGGGATAATCGTGTGGTGTAGAGGCTAGGGTTTGAAAGTGAGGGGTGTGAGGGATTAATGGAGTTCCTTTGAGTTCTAGGAAAGATAAAATCACTATGGGAAGGTTAATTTGACTTGCAAATTTGAAAAGAGAAGCTCTCCCACAAAACGAAGCGTGGGGCTTTATGGAGGAGTTACACCATGAAATCAAGGAAAACAAACTGAAAGGGAGTATGACAAGGCTTAAAATTAATTGTAGAACCATTAAGAACACTTGGAGATCCTTAGAAAAGCCTTGGAAACGAAATTTTATCCTCTTGGAAAGAAAACACAGTGTAGGAGGGAAAACGCAGCATGGCACCTCCAAAACGCAGCGTGGTAGCTTGTGGTTACTTGTTTAGGGTCTTCTTCAATGTTGAAGTGCTGAGGCTGCCTTGGTAGGTGAGTGAGAGCTCTTTTTCAATAGGATGAATAATAAAATTGAATTAAATGGTCTTTTATAGCTTGTAAGAGTCAGTTTTCGTCATAGTAGTGGGTTGGCCTACCACATGCTTTTCTCTTTGTGTTTTGAACAATATGTAGCTTTGGAAATTTTTGTGCAACTTAGGAACCTTTAGGACTTATTAAATATTATCAAACATAAATTACACTTTGAAACAAACTTTATTCAGAAAGAAACCTATTAATACTCCTTCATTTTCCATATTTATTGGTGAAATGACTGATTTTGGTGAGCTAAACCCTAATGAACTAATGAAGACATTGAGCTAAATGAAGACTATGATGGCATGACTGAAATGAATATGGAGACATTGAAATGATAACTCATCCAAATAAGAGATGGTAATGAATAGCAGGTGAAATTTTTTTGGAAGGAGCAGTAATAGTCCTAGACACACTAGCCAGTGACCAAATTTTTATTTGAAGAGCTACTGAAACTGTAAAAATTTGACTCGACACCGTAATTTTTTTTTTGAAAGAGATCATTTGATCAATGGTGATAGGAAGAATTGAATGACACTAAGATTGGCTCCAATTGGGGATGGAAACTCCTTGGAGGTGTCAAGAACACCGTAGACCAAGTAGCCTAATCATTGGTCATGGAGTCAAAATCAAAAGACTAAAATCGAAATAGAAAACTGGCTGACAAACTAAACTGACTCTGATTTAAAAAAAATAATTACAAAACTTATTGATGGCAGCATATCACCAAGACTTGAGGGCTTCAAATCCTAATGAAAGCAACCCACCTGCTGAAGACATATGTACAACCATGTGAAATGTTCCTTCCAGTGTAACGAATCCAATAAATGGCTACATAGTTGAATCATTCTCGTAGTTTCCTTGAGCAGGAAGAAAAAAAAAACGTCAAGAAACTCCGAGTGACCACTGAAAATGTGCTCATGATCCAGAAATACAAGAAAATACATCATCCCTATTGACTGTATAAAATCAGTGTAAGGATCTTTAATAATTTGAAATGTTACCTTGTCTTGAGATCCAACAAAAAAACAAGCACACCCTTCATTTTGATCTGAAAAAATACTTGGTTGTTGATCCATAGGAAGGCATAGAGAAGTATGACCTTCTGCTACCTGAGTGTTAGCTATAAATTCCTAAAGCATGAGGAACTCTGATTCTATCTCTGGCATACTATCTATCTCGGACTCATTCTCCTTCCATTCTTAGTCTAAGTCATCTTTGAACATAAAACATTCTTTAAGATTGTTAAATGTGATAGCCCTATCATATTCATGAAAGAAAATAGTCCCTGTTAGCTTATCTCTTTGCAGGAAATCATCATCACAAATTGGCTTACCCACAACAACTTCCTGTATAGTTTCATCAATATCATGATTGTCATCATTTAAAATCATATTTTTATTTTCAATAATGGAAGATGTTTCACTAACACATTCTTGATTGTGTGAACACTAAAAACCTACACTAGCTTGGTATGTAACATGAATTTTTAGCAGCTGATCTATTTCATCTTCAGACAGAGGAGAAACTTGAGTTTTATAGCAGTTAACATTGGCTTGATTATTTTCATTTTCAAGATCGGGAATAGGAATTTCTCTTTTTTGGTACCAGTCTGTTTCATCCAAGGAGGAAGCTACTGATTATTTTTGGGAGGAAAAATCATAAAGGGCTTCTAACATCTCTTCTTCCATACATTCTTCATTCCCATACATCTCTTCTTCCATACTCTTGAAAGAAAAATGAATGAAAATCCTTTAGAGAATATAAACTAGCAGATGGAAGACCATCATACCATTTCCTTTCTTTTTCCTCCAAGGTAGTCATGAACATTTTCATCAGACAATATTCAGGAAACTCAATCTTTAGTATGTGAATATGAGAATGAAATTTGACCAAATGCAAACTAGCATCTTCTCTATCCTAACCTTTAAACTTTGACCATCTTGTTTGCCAATCTCTATAAGGAATACAATTCGGATAATGAGGAATATGAGCTCGATTCATAGGAGCATACCTTCGAATAGTTGAATCCATTTTGACAATAATGAAGTCACCAAGAAGTTCGTCAGACTACTGGTTCTTGAAAAATGGAGTCCCCGTGAAAATTCTGAACCTCTGGATTCTTCGACACTAGAGTCGCCAGGTGAAAGATGCACATCCTTCTTGTGCCTGATCATTGTTCACCATCAGCAATCAGATCTGATCCTTGTTTTTCTTTCCTAGGGAAGATCTGTCACTTCGTTCCCTGACTACGATGCTATAAATGTTAGCCTCCACAATGTCCCAAGGTTGATGAAAGGATGTCGACGGAGGTAACCTCAAACCAAGCTTTCAGTTTGGTAGCTAGCCCTCCAAAAACAAAGAGGGATCTCTCTATGAGATCGCTGCCAAAGGGTTTGAATAGATTAGGAGTATATTTTAGGCTAGTTAGGTTAGCTATAGGGTTTTGAAAGTTTGATGATTTTGGTGTTGTATCACGGATGAAATCAGGTAGCTAGGTCAAATGATCAAAGGGTTATAGTTTTAAATATATAAAGGAACAAGGTGAAAATGCTTTAATTATGGATTGGGGTTTTTTCGGTGTAGTGTAGGGCTTGAAAATTTGGAGAAGATCTTAATGACCATGCATCATGAGTTCATTAAAACTGAAGGAAATAAACATGAAATGATGTTCCCAAATAAAAGAGAGCCATGAAAGAATTATTCTTATAAACTTTTAGGAAGACCACTGAGGAAAACAAGGCATGGAAATAGAGAATATATATCATTCATAAAAGACAATAAAAGAGATAAATGAACATCAATAACACACTCTACATGAATTCCTAGATAATAGTTGCAACCGTTCCTCTGAATTTCTAAATAAAAGCTGAATCACAAGCTACAATGGTCTCAAACCTCTGATTTCCAACCATAAAAATGACTAAGAAAGGCATACATATAGAAAAAATATCATTTCCCATCTCTCAGGGGTCGAACCCAAGAGTTGTGGTGCTGATCACTTGATCCTCTCACCTAAAACCTAAATACTAGGTAGGTTTCTAACCTCTCCCCAAGAAAGATAATTTGATTCCTTTGACCATTTTTGACATTTACAAGCATGTATCTACCCTACTTTACTATTCACCTACCTAATTACACTTCATGACACCATTACATCATCATCATTCATCAATTACATGAGTAAAAGTCAACATTCGTCAAACTGAATCTGCAAAATCACATATTGGAGAAAACACAACGAATTCAAGAGAAAACACAGTGTGCATGGAGAAAACGCAACGTGGTTGGGAGAATGGAATTTTGGAGGCCTTCCCAGTGTCTAAAATTTGATCCGAAAGTTGTTTTGGATAGCCATGGATGTATACTACATTATAGGATCTTAAAGTACTAAATTTTTTTGCTTCTAGTCTTCCAAAACCTCAATATCCCAAGACTACTCAGAAAACATAGCGTGGCCTCCAAAAAAAGGGAAGAAAGGTCATTTTTTGGTGGTTTTTTAGCATTTTTACCCTCCAGAAGTTGATGAAAAGGATGCTATGATGACTAGGATATATGTATAGGCATAGATTAATCCACCCATGCGAGAAATTCATCAATTGGACCTCTCCAACTAAAGCGTAGCGTGGCCCATGCTGCATTTTTTCCAGTGGGACTATTTTAAAAAATTGCCAAATTTCACCAAAATTCACAAAAATGAAAAATTTCTTCCAAAATTTTTCAAAATTGGTCCAGACATGCTAGATGAAGCTCTGATATGGTATGTTATGCTATTATATAAGAATCAGCAAGCAAGTCTAACTTACCCTTCCCCTTTTGGATGATTAGGGTTTCCTTCAATTTTTCTTGCAATTGTTTGACTTTGACTTTGCAAATATGATTATTTCTGTAGTAGTGGGTAGCCATATGATTTTGAAACTTGTTTTATCTATTGGATTTGTCAAGGAGATTCTCTAAGTGGAAATTAACTTTTTCAAGCCAGAACTCTCTGTTTTCATTGATTTTCATGTCTATCTTTTCTTCAAATGTCAACTCTTCAACTGGTGGATTTTGTTCTCTTTCTTTCTGCAGTGCCCTTTGGAGACCCATAGTCCTTGGCCTTTTCCTTGTCAGATTCCATTCATTCTTATCTAAATCTTCAATTTCAACCACTTCTTTGCCATTTACATCTTGCACACTAGCTTTAAAATGATTCTTCTCTAAAAATAACCGCTTTACCTTCAATTGATTGTTCTCTTGCTCTTGGAAGGAAATTATGAAATTAGCCCTTGCCAAATTGTCTTTGAGTTCCATGATCTGAGAATATTTCTCCTTGATGACTTGATCTAGGGTTCCATGCTCTTCATTGGCCTCTAATTCCACTATATCAGTGTCATGATGGATGGGCTCCTCATCATACAAAGATGCCTCATGCTATGATGGTGATCCCTGTTCTGCTTATGTTGGGTTGGCCCCTTCCTTAATTTGTGGAGAAAACACAATCCTTCTAACTCTGTGATATGTCTAAGTGACCTCAATCCTCTTCTTCATTGAAACTCTGCTAGATGATCCAACCTCCATACGTTTAGACGATACCGATGGTGTTGATGGTGAGCTAGGGCTAGTAGGCTGACTAGCATAAGGCAAAAATATATCTAATTGCATGAAAGTTTCCAAAATGATGTTATTTTTTTCAATATAGTGTAAAACACTAATTTTGATGAGAGCATGGTGAAATAGGTTGACTTCATGATCACTTTTCCTATGCTGAACTTTTTCTGCTATCTTTGCCAAACTTATGTAGAGGTAGTAGGGAAAATTGAGTGGTTTTACCCCTACGAAATGCATGAGTAGTCTGACATGGTACTTTTATAGTCTAGAAAATATTCCCTCACATGTGAAGTACTTCATTATGATCTTCATAAGTGGTGTATACTTCTCAAGGATTTGCCCAACAGGAAAAAGCTTCTTGATGTTGTTTTGATAGTGTCTTTTGAGGTAAGGCTTGTAGTTTTGGACCTCTAGGTATTGGTTCTTGAACCATTTCTCACCATGATTGGGTATCCTTGTGGCCTCTATTATTGCATTAGTTGATGTAGTTTATGTAACTCATGCAATCATGACCTTGTCCTTCTTGAGATGAGTGGTAACAATTTAGTCAATTTAGCATGGTATTTGACTCTTTCAACTTTCTCACAAAATGGAAGACACCCTACACTCTAAAAAAATTGCTTTGAAAATGGTGAAGAAATTAGATTGTGAGTGGTTATGGGTCCATATCTTTACATTTGGACTCCCTTGTTGTAATGCCTCTTATCTCCCTCCATATGTACTTTGCAAGGGTAAAACCCTAATAGTGAAAAACAGGGGAAGGGACAAAGGGAGTAGGATTGAGGGGTGAGGAGAGGGAAATGGGGATGGGAAAAATAATGGAAGTAGGGAAGGGTGTTAGGAAGGTTTAAGAAGTGGAAAGGGTGGAAATTAGGGTAGGATTAGGCCTAGGGAAATTAAACACAATCCTAGTTCTAGGACACTGCAAAAAACGCAACGTAGGGATAATGGTGTGGCGTAGGGGATAGAGTTTGAAATTTAGGGGTTCTGAGGGCTTTAGGGAGTGTATTTGAGTGTGAGGAAATATAAAATCACTAATGGAAGGCTAATTTGACTTGCAAATTTGAAAAGATAATCTCTCCCACAAAACACAGCGTCAGGATTTTTGAAGGATTTACTCCATGAAATCAAGGAAAACAAACTGAAGGGAGGCTACCAAGGCTTAAAATTACTTGTAGAACCAGAAAGAACACTTGAAGACCCGTATAAAAGCCTTGGAAACTGAGTTTTCTCCTCTTGGAGAGAAAACAAATCATAGGAGGGAAAACGCAGCGTGATACCTCCAAAACGCAACATGGTAGCTTGTGGTCACTTGTTTAGGGTCTTCTTGGATGTTGAAGTGATGAGGTTTCCTTGGTAGGTGAGTGAGAGCTCTTTTTCAATAGGATGAATGAGAAAAATGAATGAAATGGCCTTTAATAGCTTGTAAGAGTCAGTTTTCTTCACAGTAGTGGGTTGGCCCACCACATGCTTTTCTCATTGTGTTTTGAACAATATGTAGTTTTGGAACTTTTTGTGCAGCTTAGGAACCTTTAAGACTTATTACATCTTATCAAACATAAATTACACTTTGAAACAAACTTTATTGAGACAAAACCCTATTACTACTCCTTCATTTGCCGGATTTATTGGTGAAATGACTAATTTTGGTGACCTAAACCCTAATGACCTAATGAAGACACCGAGCTGAATGAAGACTATGATGGCATGATTAAAATGAATATGGAGACCTTGAAATGATGACTTATCCAATGGTAATGACCAACAGGTGAATTTTTTTTGGAAGGAGCAATAATAGTCCTAAACACACTAGCGAGTGACCAAAATTTTATTTCGAGACCATTTGAAACCATAAAAATTTGACTCGAAACCCTAACAAAATTTTTGAAAGAGCTCATTTGATCACTGGTGATAGGCAGAACTAAATAACAGTAACAGATCCAAGGGAATAATTACCCTCATATTGTTTCCTTCAAATATCATGTGTCTCTTCTTCAGATTAATTATGGCCAAATTTTCAAATGCCCAGTCAAGTCCAAGTAATGCAGGATAAGGTTTACTATCATCGACAATAGCTATTATTTTTAAATTAGTAGCAGTGTGCACACCTCCAATATCCACTGTGACATCGGGTAATATTCCCATCGGGAGGATATTTTGCTAATTTTCCATCCTTAGTTGATAAGAGAACATTGTAGCTTCAACTTCCCCATCAATTCCCATGTATTCTTCGCCAAGAAATTACGATCAGATCTTAGATCCATAATAACTTGATCCATCTCATATTCTCCTATCTGTGCACTGAGCCTCATTTCTCTTTTGGTTCTCTTTTGTCGATTCATGTTATTGACTGCACACATCTCTCTTCGAGGTTCTTCTTTTGATGTGCAGGAGTCTATCAACTCCTGAAGCCCTTCTACAACCTTTTTATCTCTTAAAAAATTCATACAATTCTATAGAAAATACCTTAAAATACTTACTTTATTTGCGGATTCCTGACCTTGAGTTGAAGCTTGATCCTGCATCGGAGCTTTGTTCTGTGTTGAAGCTGTTGACACAGTGCAGTTAGTTCTCTGATCAAGCTTTGGTTGTGCACTAGAGGTCGAAGCGCCAACATCCATAAAACTTCACTTTGTTTCCATAAATACTCCTTTTTCTTTATGAATATAAAAAACAGGAACTTTCTCTATAGTCTTTCTAACCCATGCACCCAAATTTTCAAATTCCTTATTTCCATCCTTATCGCTACCAATCACAACTCCACTTCTAGTAACAATACTCATTCGAGGTTCATCAATCCTCCTTTTAGTAGTCATCATTTGAATATTTTGCATCGGCTGCTGATTCCTTTTTTCTTGCATCTTCACCATAAGTACAGGACATTCTTCAATTACATGATCAAAATACTTACAATACTTACATGTCATTTTACAAACTTACAGATTCAGTAGGTTTTTGTTTGATTTCTTTCAACTTAGTGATGCACTGTGACTGAGACTTCAACTTCTTAAACTCTCCAACCAGCATCATTTTAATGTCTCCAAAATTTCTATTCGGATTAGTTGAAAACTTCATATACCATGTCAGTTCTCTATCGCGCAGTGTCATAACCAGTTGCGCCTTCTTAATATTATCATCGTTGACTTGTTTCGCTACCTATATATGTTCGCATAAAAACAAAACTGTTATGGATCCTCCGTTCTAGTTCCTTTGAAAACAAGTAGCTTAATATTGTCAGCCGTACCTCTTATTGGGGGGCGAGGGATGGGGGGTATGAGGGGTAGGGGGAGCAGGAAAACCACTGATACCCTGGCTATTAATAGATTCTGTCCTCAACGAACTCTCAGGCTGGGAGGGGGAATAATGTGAGGTTACCTGAGGATGGATTTCTTATTTTTCACTTTCATATTTGCTCAATAGAGGGCTATAGTCAGTATCTACAAAGGTCTTTGGATCTTTTCCACAATACCGCTCTATGGTATCTACTTTGTATCTCTTTCCACTTCGCGTTGTGACGCTCTCTTGCCCAACTTTAGTTTATTTTCTCCCAAACATAAGTAAACTAGCAATATTATTGCATCTGTAAAACACCCTTTTCACACAAAAGCATCTTAAATCACAATTTTAAAGATTTCAAATACATACCTCGAGGTCGTTTGAAGAATCGTCGCTTTGCTTTGATGTAGGACACAGCCGAGTCTACTACAAACTCAGTAATGAATCCTCCCAAGATGATATAATCCAGAAATCATTAGCCCTTGAAATCCTATTGTAAGTGATCTTAAGTTGTTGTATTAGCTCAGGAGTCCACGAAAGAGGTTTGTCATTCTTAAAAGAGTCCTTTCTTTCAGTCAACCTTGATATCCACTCGTACAACTCAATAGGAAAGGAACCGAAGAAAATTTGGTACTGCCCTGTGAAAAATGTACTTATGTAACCACGCTTCAGATGTCAAACGAGGGTTTTTGTTTCCTTGATATGAAAACTCTCGCTCTTTCAGGACTATCAAATCTTGAATTTCCTTCTTTGACAGATTCCATTTCCACACATCCCTCAAACAGATCTCGGTCCCAGAAACGGAACCATTTGTTGGCTTGATTTGGGTTGACCCAAGTTCAAACTATGCCATGCACCAACAAAACCCTCTATCACTGGCCCTTTAAGCAACGACCTGCAAGCAGATCACAGTCTCACCCAAAGTGACTATGGGTGGATGCATAACCAGGTTCTGCAACCTTGTGAGACTACGAGATGTTGTATTTTCTTATTGTAATATTCCAAAACTGGAATTTTCTACAACAATAATAATACCTTAAGGTATTCCAAAGTTGGAGAATAGCAAGTAATAAAATCATGTAGTGTGTTTTAACACATAGCCATCATAATAACAATCACAACAACAAACTATGCCTTTATACATTTCACCAAGTGGGGAAAAGCAGTTATTTTTGCCTCAAAAACGTTATTTTCTTAATATTGAGTTATAAAAATGGAAAATAACAGTTGTTTCCCTTAGAATGAACAATATAGGACACGAATGCAAAATATTTTCAGAAAAAAATGCCTTTAGCCTAGTTAAATAGGCCTCCCATGCTCAAGACAGCTAAAAAGTGCCAAAACCCCAAGACTGCAAAATGCCGGAGCTGCTGCATAAGATAATGCGCAGTATAAATAGAGGTTAACTCAGAGAATAGAGAAATATATATTATAATCTTATTATAATACTCAATGAGGTACAAAAACATAGATCTAATCTCTTTATACAGGTCTAAGAAGACCCGACAAGGGTTTCTTGACAGAAAAGATATACAAGAGAAAGCTGCTGCAAATATGTGGCTGAATCACACTATATGGCTGTAGCTATGCATAATAATGGCTGAAAATACAAATAAATGGCTGTAGAATTCTTTTCTAGTTCTCCCAAAGAAAGACTGATCCTTCTCTTGGGAAACTAGCTCCTCAAAATGGGACTTTCACCCCTTCCACTGCACACCTTAAGAAATAATGAAGTTTTATGAAGGGAATGCATTTTTGCTGAAGGTAAGTGCTTGAAAAAACACCAGGTAGTGGAAAATTCAGATCAGAAACCTCCTCTTATATTTCTTAGACAAGATCTCCAAGAAAGAGTAGGGAATTCCTGCCCGGGAAAACCCTTGCACTAAGCAGTGCAGCAACTTAGCTAAACAGCCAAGTATGCAGAAAGTATAAGCAGACCACATGAAAATATAATCTCCAATATTTCCATATGCTTTCCATCTCCTTCATTATATAATTGATGAGATTCCTCACCAAGGGTCCCATCCACTATGAGGTTGTTTCCATGCAAAGGCTCCTCCAAAAAAACTGCGCTGTCCATCAAGATGGTGTAATGTATCTAGACAACTTTGTTGACTTAGTCAACCTTGACTGATTCTTCATGCCTTGTCCCTTTTCACACTCAAGGTGCCTTCATTTTATCTTGCTGGATTGATCTCTATTCACATTGAGCTGGCTTTATTTAGAATCCACTTCTTTGAGAATCAATCATGTTGACTTGGTCAAAATTGACCCTGTCCACATAGTTTAGACCTTGTTCACACATGTGGATGCTTGAAATGGTTATTACATGATCCCCTTTCACATTAGGAGGGATTTTTATTCATACTTGAGCAAATTATGAGCCTCTTTGCCCACTTATTCATTTATCTAACTTTTAGAAGCAAAATTAATATTCCTATTAGCTTAAGCTAAATTAGGAATATTATAGTCTCCCCCTCCCAAATGTTGCTTGTCCTCAAGAAACTACAAGGGTGCTGCAAAATCTCCCCTCTTCCTCTTGTGGCCCTTTCATCTGATAGTCTCCTCCATTGCTTCAGAATTTCTGCAAAAATTCCATCTCCCAATGGCTCCTCCCAAGTGTGCAAGTTGGCCTTTGGTGAATAAAACCAATGGCTCTCATCATGAAAGAATGGAAGGTTGTTATGGAAACCTTCTTGCTGATCCATGGCCTTCTCAAGATAAAAGTGATGACAATCATGGGGAATTTCATCATCAATGGAGGCCTCCCTCCTCCATGCTATCATCCAAATAAAATGAATCACCTTCCAGCTTGGTAATTCATAGAAAAGCTCCTCCCAATTTCTCATGAGAGGCATGCCCCAAGTTCTCCGACCAAACATATGGTCCACATCATAAACAAACAAGTGGTATGCAATGGTGGCCATATAGTTTCTCATGCTCCCCTTGGAACATGTAGCGCAAAAAAAGTAGGGACTCTCTTCCCTCAAAGACACATCCAACACGTGTGCCTTTCCTCCAACCATGCCTCCAACAATGATAAGAACATCTTTAGCATGTGGGAGCATAAGTAAGATCATGCTAGCTTCCATATACAATAAGGGAGAAGGAAAATGGTCCCTCATGCGCAACTAGTGCAGTTTTCCTCCTAACTGCCATAGAATATGATATGACAAGCGTTCTCCCCAACACTTGTTTGCTGCCCCATCCTTCTTGCATGCTTGGAGAAGGTGTATGATGGTTGGTGTTAAGGAATCACACCATGAAGGGTACATCACCTCTCCAAGATCTCCCAAGGACTGGCTAGCATCACCATTGTTCATGGCCCAAAGTGGCTCATGAAGCCCATTAGAAAAAGTGCCCCCTCTTGGAGCCAAGACCTGCACATGAGTGTTAAGAAAATGAAAGTATATAATAAATTCATCATGAGGTTCAGCAATACAATGTTTGTCATACACTTGTTTAAAACCAGCAAGGTAGCTCATGGATGAGCTCCCTCTCACACTCAATGAATAAGGAGGTGATAATGATAACTATTTCCAAGAGTTATGTTCCTCCTCAACCAACAAATAATCCATGCACTTACTCAGATGAGAGTGCATCTTCTCTTTGAAATTTTCCCACATGAATCCATCTAAGATAGTATGATATGTTCCAATGAAACTAGTGGGATTTGAAAGGAAGACCTCATAAGTTGTATCAAGTAGTTTATTCTTGAATTTGGAATCTTTAGTTAAGTAGATCTGATCATGAACATAAATGATTCCATTAACTACCTTATACTTTTCATCCATTGCTTGCCCATCAAGAACCTTACATGTGAATAGGTCCCTAGAATATTCCATCAAGAGTTGGGACTCCCAATAAGGGTCTAGGCTTCCCAACATTGACATCACCATAGAAATATGAAATGATGAATTTGTCATATGATGGCTCTCCTCCTTGACATGCTTAATGTCAAAGTCACATGTTGGAGTATTCCCAACTTTTTTTTACTGCTTCTCTTGCAGCTGATCTTGCTCAAGACAAGATTGAAGTTTAGGAGAGTCACCCTCCTTTTGAAAGGTTCTCTTCCCCCAAAACTTCCACAATTTTGCTCTTGCATACAAAAATGAAAATATCTCTTTGTTATGTTCAGAAATTTTCATTATATATTGGGGTATCTTTTGCTGCTCCAAAGCTATGGAGTAGCCTTTTGATACTATGCTCATATCAACATAGATTTCTGAATCTATCCCCTCCAACGCAAATAGATGAATGGAAGATAGCAAGGTCAATTTCAGAAATTTGCTTAGCCTTCCATCAATGATTCTCAGCGCTGTAGTGGCTCCTTCCAAGGTTCCCTCTCTAGACAAATATGTTGCTGCTGCATATAGTTGAGAGAACACTTTAGTTTTCCTCCAATCAGGAGGTCTTCCTGGTGAAATGCCTCCTTGCAAAGAGGCATCAAGGCATAGAGTAGGATGTGGATGTAGGTGGATAGATTTTCCCCTACCTTTATTGTATAAGTCCTCTTGCCTTATTTTTTCTTTCAAACCTTGAAATAGAGAAGGGTACATGCTCTCCATCTTGTGATTCCATTCCTCCTCTTTTCCTTCTCCTATCATCAAGATCTCAACATTTGGCAATGAAGGTGCATGCTGCTCATGTGCTATGCCAAGAGCTCTATGTGTGAGACCTTTTGGAACTCCTTGCAAGATTGCAAGAGTTTCTTTCTTTGGAGAAAGTGCTCCGTTCTCTTCTTCATGAGGTGCTTGAGGTGCTCTTGTTATGACTGCGTTATCTTCTCCTGCCTCTCCTTTCTCTTCCTCACTAGTTGAATTTTCCTTACCTTCAACAGGAGACCTTAGATCTTGGTCCTCTTTTGAAGTAGGAATCTTCATGTCTTTCTTTTGAGAAGAAAGCCCTTCATCCAAAGGAGATCTTGCCCTTAGCAAAGTATCAAACAAGCTCACCTCCTCTTCATTGTTTTTCTGAAATGGAGTTGGATTTATAGACCCTCCCAACTCATGCAAAAGCTATTTTTGATATGGTATGGTAGTTTCAATAGAGGATGTTTCACATGAAATCTCATCAAACCTTTCTACTAATATTTTAATGAACTTTGCATAAGTATATGTATTTGCATTCTTTAAGGAAAATGATTCAAACAACCACCAAGCATAGGCCTTACCCTAAAAATGCAGCGCTGCTACTTTGATGCCTTCCAATTCTGAAAGTTGATGTTGCTGCACAAAAGTGTCTAGCTCCTTCACCCAAGCCCTAGCTGGACATCGAGGTGATCCATCAAGAGTGGATAGAAATAATATACCCTCACCCTGCTTCTTGCTACTTGTTCTCCTTTCCTCCTTCCTTTGGAAAAACCCTTGGAAATTCAAGTGATCTTTGAACTCCTCAGATTGATCTTCATATTCCTGCAAATAATCACCAAGAGTATCTCTCTTTGGCATATCTCCTTTCTTCCTCTTCATGAAGAAATTGATGATAGAACGTGGTAGATCTAATGATATGGCTGAGTGCTCATATCCATAAGATGAGGACTTAGAATCTTACTCTTGTATAGATCTTGCTGAGGGATTTTCATATTTCTCCCTCCTCATTTCTTTGATGCCCTTGCTTCTACCCTGCAGATTTGGAAAAAGAAGATTTGAGAACCTCCTTTCTCTAGAAAACAAGGGTTTGCTTTGATTTCTTCTGAAAGTATCCTCCTCCCCCTGAGAATACTCCATGATTCTTGAAGCTCACAGGCTGAGCCAAGATTGTTGCTCTGATACCACTGTAATATTCCAAAACTGGAATTTTCTACAACAATAAGAATACCTTAAGGTATTCCAAAGTTGGAGAACAGAAAGTAATCAAATCATGTAGTGTTTTTGAACACACAGCCATCATAATAACAATCACAACAAAAAACTATGCCTTTATACATTTGACTAAGTGGGGAAAAGCAGCTATTTTTGCCTCAAAAACGTTGTTTTCTGAATTTTGAGTTATAACAGTGGAAAATAACAGTTGTGTCCCTTATAATGAACAATATAGGACATCAATGAATTTTTTTTTCAGAAACAAATGCCTTTAGCCTAGTTAAATAGGCCTCCCATGCTCAAGACAGCTAAAAAGTGCCAAAACCCCAAGACTGCAAAATGATGTAGTTGCTGCATAAGAGACTGCACAGTATAAATAGAGGTTAACTCAGAAAATAGAGAAATATATCTGATAATATTATTATAATACTCAATGAGGTACAAAAACATAGATCTAATCTCTTTATACAGGTCCAAGAAGACTCGACAAGGGTTTCTTGACATAAAAGATATACAAGAGAAAGATGCTGCAAATATGTGGCTAAATCACACTGTATGGATGTAGCTATGCATAATAATGGCTGAAAATAAAAATAAATGGCTGTAGACTCCTTTTCTAGTTCTCCAAAATAAATACTGATCCTTCTCTTGGGAAACTAGCTCCTCAAAATGGGACTTTCACCCCTTCCACTGCACACCTTAAGAAATAATGTAGTTTTCTGAAGGGATTGAATTTTTTATAAAGGTAAGTGCTTGGCACAACACCAAGTAGTGGAAAATTCAGATCAGAAAGCTCCTCTTAGATTTCTTAGACAAGATCTCCAAGAAAGAGTAGGGAATTCCCGCTCGGGCAAACCCTTGCACTAAGCAGTGCAGCAACTTAGCTAAACAACCAAGTACGTAGAAATTCTAAGAAGACCACATGAAAATATAATCTCCAAAATGTCCATATGCTTGCTATCTCTTTCATTATATAATTGATGAGCTTCCTCACCAAGGGTCCCACCCACTATGAGGTTGCTTCCATGCAAAGGCTCCTCCACAAAAACTGCGCTGTCCATCAAGATGGTGCAATGTATCTAGACAAATTTGTTGACTTAGTCAACCTTGACTGATTATTCATGCCCTGTCCCTTTTCACACTCAAGGTGCCTTCATTTTATCTTGTTGAATTGATCTCTATTCACATTGAGCTCGCTTTATTTATAATCCACTTCTTTGAGAATAAATCATGTTGAATTGGTCAAAATTGACCCTGTACACATAGTTTAGACCTTGTTCACACATGTGGATGCTTGAACTGGTTATTACATGATTCCCTTTCACATTAGGAGGGATTTTTCTTCATACTTGAGCAAATTATGAGCCTCTTTGCCCACTTATTCATTTATCTAAATTTTAGAATCAAAATTAATATTCCTATTAGCTGAAGCTAAATTAGGAATATTACACTTATTATCTATGCTTACAACTTCATAAATCACTTCGAAACATTCAAATAATCACATAAACATGTCATATAAGTCCATAAACCATTATTGTGCTGACATATAATGTAATTGTAATAACTACTTTGCTACAACATATATTAAGCAACTAGATACAAAAAACACATAAGAACATAAAAATATCATCCTAAAACTCTTGTTTATTATGAAAAAGCTTTGAATACAACCGATCTTCAACCTACACACTAAGTTGTAGGTTGTTTGCGCACTCATCTGCAGAGCCTCGCCCTTACTACAAACTACAAAGTACAAAGATACAAAACTAGAACATCATATCATCCATCATTCAATCGATTACTTATAAACATAGCATTACATCCCTTTATATATTATTACATCATCAGAAAAATACCATGGTCCAAATACCATGGACTCCATAAAACATGCAACTATGACCCAAAACCCATTGCAAAATTGTGCTTTACAAAAGGAGGGGCTTGGACCCACCCTGAAGCCCCTATGATACCGCACGTTATATCTTAATTTGCGCTCTGCTTCACAAACTGTACAATCTTCATAAAAATATATGCGAAGTTGGGTTTCACCCAACACCAAGGAAGGAATGCTCATATTCCTTCAAGGGAAATTTTCTGTTCTGGAAATATTGAAAAATTGCAGCAAGATGTCATTTTTGACAGCAAGACAAGGACTCCAAAATCAAGGAAAGTGATGTACTTTCATGAAAATCTCAAAGAAAAAAATCCAAGCAAAGCTAATTTGATTGAGACTAGAAGGGTGAGGGAGGTGTACCATCATCTATTTTTTGACTGAGAATGAGCTTTTGGAGGTCCAAAAACTTCCTGTGGGAGGAATGAACTGGTGGATCAGTTTAATGCTCAAAATTCAAAGTGCTCAAAATGGCTCGAAACCAGTGCAAAAGAGAATATCTCGATGCCCTAAATCCAATGCGATTCATTTAATTCAAAACAGATATCGGATTCTCCCGATACCTCGTTCTAATCAATTTGGCAAACAACTAAAATTTTAAGAATTTTTTTGTAGGGATGCCCATTCAACATTTCATATGCTGACTGGGAAATGATTGTACAGGGTGATTGTACCTCCAATGGACCATTTTTATCGTGACAAGTGTCACATCCTACTTCGTTAATGGTTGGTGAAATTATATTGGTTCATGGGGTTTTTAAGGTGGACTAACGGGAAGAGGCCACGTGGGCCAATGAGAGGCCTCCACGTGGCCTCTCGAGAATGGACTAAAATATTATTAAGGCCTCAACAGACCTCTGAAATATCAAACCCATGACCAACCGACTGAAAGTACCGATCTCTACAATTATATCGTACTTGTTCCTTATTATATCTATGGGGTCGACTTATATTTAAAGTCAAGAGATTATAGTGTTGGGGGGTCGGGGCACGGGGTTAACCCCTGGCCCTAGACCATAGTTATATCATACCACGGAGTTTGGACCGGAGTCACCACATGCCCAAATGTCAGCTGAACTGGAGTTTCGACATGTCACATGGAAATTGTTTTGGTCACAGTAAGTTTAAAGTTGGAGGGAAGGGTTAACTTCAACGATTCCGAAGATAGGTCACATACAACCGTTCGGAGGTCAAGTTAAATGTTAAGGTGGAAAAATTAGCTCAAACCATGGCATAACCACAACGTTGAACCACAGTTGCAGGTTAAGTTTGGAGTGGATGGGGAACGAAACCTTCCTTGGGCAGGGTTTTGGGAAACCAAGCCGTAACGGTTAAGCCAAAACTTTACCCCAACCATGGTTCAAACTAATCGATAGGTTGTTCAAACAAAACGGATCCGACAACTCTCTTTGTGCCATTTGGCACCTTTTTATTTGGTTCATGGGAGATATAGTGGATTTAAAGGTTCGACAAATTGCACCTGAGCGGGAATCTCGTTGGCGCAGGGAAAAATTATCGCTCCACGTGGCCACAAATGGTGGAATTTATAGAACAATTTGCAGGTGGGTGTGAATTGGAGGACACCTAGCAGGAAAATCTATCTAGAGCATGACTCAATCAATTTTCAACCTTTTTGAGTGCAGAAAGAGACCATCTAGGGGTTTTTTACTATTTTGGAGCCATCGAAGACATTGTTTTGGATTCTGAGCACAATAACTTTATGTAAACACATATTTTTGAGCATAATGAGAGGAACAACATTGGAAGATGGACTAGGAGATGTAGCCCAGGAGGGGTGAACTCCTTCATCATTTGATGCCTTGTGTATGTTGTTAGGATACTAATGTCTTCATTATTTTCTCCAAAACTGAGTTTTAAAATAATTTTTATGTGTTAATGTAATTGACATAATTGTCTAAAAAACCTAAACATTTCACTTGCAATTTTCACCATTAATTCTCAAGTTTACATACATAGATAACTTTGGTATCTAAGATTTGGTTATTTAGTTGTTTTGAGGGTTTAATTTTTTGCAAGTGTTTATGATGCTTACAAGGTTTAATCTCAAAAGAGGATAAAGAAAGCTTGTGGTAGAAAGTCCTCAAGTTAGGTCAAGGAGAGCACATTTACCACAATATCCACCACATATTTCACCTCGATTTTCACCAAAAGCCTCACTAATCATGGCACATGAAGGAGAGTCTGAAAATATGTCATAGGATGAGAAGGCTTTAAAAAAAGCATTCTTTGACATGACACAAATGGTGAAAGTTCTCTATGAAGAGAGGAATACAAGGTTTCAAGGGGAGAGCTCCAATCCTCCAAAGGGAGATGTAGATAAAACTCCAAAAGGAAATGGGGGAGATGGGACAAGCCTCCAAAAGGGAATGGAGGGAATGGTGAAAAACCACCTTTAACTCTACCTTTCTCTTCACCTCCATCCTTACCACTATCTTCACCATCATCATCTTCTACATCAACCCCTTCACAAACACCTCCACATTCTCCAAATGGACATCTTAAAACTCCAATTTTGAAACTTGACATAAAGTTTTAATTGCCTATGTATAATGGAGAGGTAAATTCTAAGAAATTAGATAATTGGTTTCATCAACTTGAAGTGTATTGAAGGATACAAATAATCAAGGATGATGAGACCAAGATTGAACTTGCTTCATTAAGGTTGGAAATTGCAACACTCATTTGGTGGGAAGCCAAAACTCAAGAGGAAATGAAGAAACATGGTAAGGTATTATCTTATTGGAATGTTTTTTTTTGTTGCATTAAGAAGACAATTTCATCCTTTAGCATACATGCAGAAAGCTATCATGGATTGGAAAAAATTTAGGCAATTAAAGGGTCAAAGTGTGGAAATTTATACCCAAGAGTTAAGAAGGAGAGAATTGATTTGGGTGTATATTATCATCTCAAGACACTTTAATCAAATACATTGGAGGTTTAAATAGATATTTGAGACACACTATTCTCATTTTTAACCCTACAAGTTTAGATGAAGTTTGTGTACAGAGCACACATATAGAATCAAGAGGGAAACATGTTTATGATGAAACAAGTGAGAACACCTTTGAGTCAGGAGACAAAGGAAAGGGTAAGTTAAAGGTGAAGTGAATTTGAAATTGAAAAAGTTTACTTTGATTGAAGACCAAGGAAGTAATGTTAATATTCCTTCAAGGGAATTTTGCTGTTCTAGAAAACTTAAAAAAATTGTAGCAAGATGTCATTTTTTACAGCACGAGGACTTCAAAATCAGGGAAAGTGATGTGCTTTCATGAAAAGATCAAAACAAAAAATACAAGAAAATATAAGTGGATTGAGGCTGGAAGGGTGAGGGAGTTGTACCCTCATCTGTTTGTTGATTGAGAATGAGTTTTTGGAGGTCCAAAAGCTTCCAGTGGGGAGGAATGATCTGGTGAATCAGTTTAATGCTCAAAATTCAAAGTGATCAAAACAACTTGAAACCAATGCCAAAGTGAATATCTCGCCTCCCTAAATCGAAAGAAACTCGCTTCACTCAAAACCAATATCGGATTCTCTCGATATAACGTTTGATTGATTTGGAAAATAACTAAAATTTTAAGAATTTGGTTGCAAGGATACCGAGTCAGCAGTCCGTACATTGACTAGGCAATGATTGGACAGGGTGATTGTACCTCTGATGGACCAATGATATGGTAACAAGTTTCAAATATTGGTTCGTTAATGGTTGGTGAAATTCTCTTGGTTCATGGGGTCGTTAAGATGGAATAATGGGAAGAGGCCACGTGGGAAAATGAGAGGCCTCCACGTGGCCTCTCTAGAATGGATTGAAATTTTGGTAAGGCCTCAATAGACCTCTGATGAATTGAACCTGTGACCAATGGGCTGACAGCACTGAGCTCTACCATTATGCCACACTTTTTTCCTTATTATATATATGCGGTCGACTTATATTTAAAGTCAAGAGATTATAGTGTTGGGGGTCAGGGCACAAGATTAACCCCCGGCCCCAGAACACAGTTATGTCATACCACAAATTTTGGACCGTAGTCATCATGTTCCCAAATTTCAGCTGAACTGGAGATTTTACATGTCACATGGCAATGGTTTTGGTCATAGTAAGTTTAATGTTGGCAGGAAGGGTTAACTCCGGCGGTTCCGGAGATAGGTCACATACAACCATTCAGAGGTAAAGTTAAATGTTAAGGTGGAAACCTTACCTCAAAGCATGATAGAACCACAACATTGAACCATATTTGCAAGTTAAGTTTGGAGTAGATGGTGAGTGGAACCTTCCTTGGGCAGGGTTCCAAGAAACCAAACCATGATGGTTAAGCCAAAACCTGACCCCAACCATGGTTCAAACTAATCGTCTGGTTGTTCAAACAAAATGGATTTGAAGACACTCTTTGTGCCACTTGGTGCCTTTTTATTTGATTCATAGGTGACATAGTGCATTTAAAGGTTCAAAAAATTGCACCCAAACTAGCGGGAAGCTTGCTGGCACGGGGTAAAATTGTCGCTCCACGTGGCTGCAAAAGACGAAATTTGTAGAATAGTTTGTAGGTGGGTGTGAATTGGAGGAAAATTAACAGGAAAACTTTTTTGGAGCATAACACAGTCAATTTTCGAGCTTTTGAGTGCAGAAAGAGCTCAGTTAGGGGTTTTTTACTATTTTGGATCCATTGGAGACATTGTTTTTTCATTCTAAGCATTGTAACTTGATGTAAACACATATTTTTGACCATAATGAAAGAGGCCCAACATTGGAAGCTCGATCAATAGATGTAGCCCAGGAGGGGTGAACTCCTTCATCATTTGTTGTCTTGTGTATGCTATTATGGTACTCATGTCTTCATTATTTTCTACAAAACTGAGTTTTAAAATCATGTTTATGTGTTAATGTAGTTGACATGATTGGCTAAAAACTCTAAAAATTTCACTTTCCATTTTCACCATAAACTCTCAATTTTACATATACATATCATAAACATGATAATTGTGTGTCTCAAGTAACTATGCATACCTCCAATGTATTTGAGTAAAGTGTCTTAAGAGGATAAATCTACACCCAATATAAATGCTCTCCTTCTAAAATCTTGGGTATAAATTTGCACACTTTGACCCTTTAATTGCCTAAAGTTTTCCAATCCATGATAGTTTTCTGCATCTATGCTAAAGGATAAAAGTGTCTTCTTAATGCAACCACAAAATCATTCCAAGAATTTATGATCTTACCTATTTTCTTGAGATCCTCTTGAGTTTTGGCTTCCCAGCAAATGGGTGTTGCACTTTCCAACCTTAATGAAGCAAGTTGAATCTTGGTCTCATCATATTTAATCTTTTGTATCTTTCAATACACTTCAAGCATACGAAGCTAATTATATAATTTCTCAGCATTCACCTCTCTATTATACATATCCAGTTCAAAATTTATGTCAAGCTTTAAAAATGGAGTTTTACCATTTCCCTTTGAGGAATTTGAAAGTGTTTGTGAAGGGGTTGATGTAGAAGATGATGATGGTGAAGATGAAGGTGAGGAGAAAGGTGGAGGTAGAGATGGTTTATCACCATTCCCTCCATTCCCTTTTGGAGGCTTGTCTCCATTTCCTCCTTTTCCATTTGGAGGATTTGAGCTCTCACCTTGCAACCTTGATTTACTTTCCTCATAAAGAACTTTCACCATCTTAGTCATGTCAAAGAATGCTTTTCTAAAAGCCTTCTCATCCTCAGTCATATTTTCAAGCTCTCCTTCATGTGCCATGACTAGTGAGGCCTTTAGTGACAATTGAGGTGAAATTTGTGGTGGATATCGTGTAAAATGTGCTCTCTATGAACTAGCTTGAGGACTTACTACCACAACCTTTCCTTCTCTTCTTTTGAGCTTCAACCTTATAAGCATCAAAAAACACTTGCAACATAATTAAACCCTCAATACAACCAAATAAACTAAGCTCTGATACCAAACTAATTTGTATTTGAAAATTGGAAGGTTTGAGGAAATTTGCAATTGAAATTTTATGTATTTTGTGCAATTATGTAAGTTGTAATAACACATAAATTAAGTGTTTAAATTCAATTTTATAGCAATAAATATAGACAATAATACCATAACAGAAACACATGACATCAAAATGATGAAGGAGTTCACCCCTCCTGGGCTATATCTCTTGGTTCAGCTTCCAATGTTGGGTCTCATTCATTGTGTGCTCAAATATGTGTTTACATGGACTTGCAGTGCTGAGAATACAAAAATAATGTCTCCAATGGCTCCAGAATAGTAAAAAACCCCTAGCTGGGATCTTTCTGCACTCAAATTAGTCAAAACCAGATTGAGTTATACTCTAGTGTAATTTTTCTACTAACTATTCTACAATCTGCACCCACCTAAAAAGCATCCTACAATTTCAGAAATTTTCGGCATCGTGGAGCGACAAATTCGCCCTGTGTTAAAATTGTTGCCTCGTTTAATGGCGCAGTGACATGTCCATGATTCAACGGATCGGGGCCACATGCCTTGTTCTGTGTCGTAGGATTCGGGGTTGGTCAGAAATGTGCGCCAATTTTTTTTCCGCACTCCCGAGTGTGGTTGGGTTGCGTTACACTATGGTTGCAAAGTCGGTTTAAATTCGCACCGAAACTCTACTCAATGCTCCAACTGTGGTTGTATTAATACAGCTCGGGGTTCATGTTTGAATAACCGCGCCGATTAAAAACCCAATCTGTCATAACTATGTATTGTGGTTGGTTGTATATGTCGTGGATTGAGGTCGAGTTTAACCTCGTGCCTTTGGCGTCTCGACCTATGGTCTCGTGGTTTTGGGTGGACCAGGGGCCGAGGTTTAACCCCGTCCTCGTCCCCCAATGTGCCACCATATAAAATTTAAATAACATGTGACCCATAGATGTTAAGATTCACCTGTCAGTATAGTGGTAGACTGTTTTGTTGCTCTATGTGAGGTTGTGTTTTCAAATCCCTTGGGTGAGGAGGCCACATGGCAGCCAACCATTGGCCCACGTGGCCCTCCACCATTGGTCTAGCCTTCTGTTATCACTCAGAAAAATGTGAAGCATTACTTGACATGGTAATACAGTTCATTTATCAAAGGTTTCCGTAAGTCTTTCAAGTTGGTATAGGAAAATTTCATTTCATTTACATATTTAACCTATACTAAGGTTTAAGGCCACCTCCATTTTATCTCACCCACCTCCATTTAGGTCATGTCATATCCCATCAGTAATCATAAGGTGTCATTTTTCATTTCCAAAGCATTTAAATTTAAAAATGACACTTAAGCCAATTTTACATCTTTTCGTAGCATTTTATACAGTGAAATAACAATTTTTGCTACGAAGCAACCTAATAGTTTTGTAGCGAAACTGTCAAAAGTTAAACTAATCACGCTACGAAAAACTATTTTCTTGTTTGTCTTTTCAAATTCGATGCAAAGTGTCAGTTCATGATTGGAGGAGTTAGGGTGGAGGTCATTAGAGTCTGTTAGGGTTAATTCAAACATACAAAGCCATATCTGAGGTCATCATTACCCTTTTTAGCAAGCATGTGTCATGATTAAGGCATGAGTTTTTATTTAAACCATAAAATGTTACCTAATTAGTCTTTTTATCATACTCTTCTTTATCTTTGCATGTTATTGGATTTCTGGAGAGCTGCTTCGTCGAGCCAAGCGGGTTTCTAGCAGATTCAAAGGTTGCAAGTGTCATCAAGCAAGCGAGGCTGAGAAGATATAAAGCCACCATGGCTGCAAGGAAGAAAACAAACAAATATGATCATTGCCACATGTATGAGCCCATGGACATGAATTTTCTAAATTAATACCCAATAAACATGGATATTTTCAGAAGAACATGTTGCTTGCAATTCTGTCAAATATTACGGGATTGTCATCTACAAGTTTCCAAGGATTTTGCTAATAGTTTCACTGGAACAACTTCAAAAGTGGGAATGTTGAACCTTACAGTGACACCAGACAACATTTCAGCAACAACATGTTGAGATTGCAACAAGATGATGAGCTTAGTGGAAAGAAGTCGCCTTCACTAAGTGGGCATGCAGGCTATTTTTGGCGCAAAGTCTATTTTTAGACTATGTATATTTTAGACATATGGATCATGTTCTATGAGTTGCAGGATGCTATTTGTGGATGGTTGGTCAAGTTGGAAAAAATTGATGGACTTCTATTTTTAGACATATTGGGCGGAATCTATTTTTAGATTGCCAGTCTAAAAATAGATATGTCGAATATTATTAGCGCTTAATAATATTTGGACTATAGACATTATCTTATTCTCTTGGAGCACTTCAATTAAGTGCAGAGATGTGACACAGGAGCTGACAGAAGGAATTACGCTATTCCCGAAGGTTAAGTGGAGCTATTGCATGGATAATTCAGTTAGAACTCATGTGACATAGTTTGGTGGAGTTGATTGAGGAAGTTAATGGAGTTGTGTTCAGTTTAACTAATCTAAACATAGTTGAGCTATTTGTATCTAGTTTAACTGATTGATACAATTAGTGAGAGTGGTGTGAATTAATTATTAATTAATTCACTAATTATAAACTCATTAATCAACTAAAGGATGCATCAGTTAACTTCAGTGCATGGACAGTTTCAGTGGAGACCAATGCAGAAATAGGTGAAAGAGCAAGTTAACTATCAGTTGTGACTACACTGTTGCATATTTGCAACTACCAGTGATTGGAGGATCCCATGAGGATTGCATAGTACAATCCAGGTGGTTTATTTTATTTAATGAGCCATCCTACATCATTGATTATGCAATAGAGGTTGGCTATCAAGTGGCAAAAGATTGGAGCATGTGTTTTGCTAGATCTAGCTTGATAGTGTGTAGCAATTCGAGGGTGTGCTGAGACCTTGTGAGGAGCTTTGTACAATGATTGTTACATGATCTCCATGACATATAATATACAGATAGTTGGGGTTTTCAGCTTTAAGCTTTCCCATGAAATACTGTGTTTATATGTGTGATTGTTTGTGGTTTTAATGTGTGCATGCAATTGATTTTATTTCCACAATTAATGATCAATGGTAGAAGAGATTCTGTATTATGCATGAAGCTAAAATAGTGTGTGATCAGGAGAATTTCGATGAATAATATATCAGTTATTCAAATTTCTACACAACAGGAATCCCTAGAGGAGGGGAACAATGGTTTAAAGGCATCAAGTTCATTATGCAGGATTGCAAAGAGCTCATCAAACTAGAGCATAGTGAAATTGATCTTACAAATGCCATACCTAGGCGTTTCATGAAGGACAAATATTCAAAGCTGCTGATGATCATTCATAATTATTTTACCCGTGCAGGAAGGTTTCGCATGGTCTACTCCTACCACCTTAGGCTTCTTCTGCATTTTGTGGGTAAGAGGTCACTTGAATTGCCCTTTTATTTATACAGAAGTCTACGTAAAATGTCAGATAAGGCTCAAGTTAAAACAAAAGGCAATGAAACTTCTCTATTTCACCATGGTTTGATTAAGTTTTTGGTGTTAGAGGAGTTGAAGGGACTAGATAAATATTGGACCTATTTTCTATTCATGAGTGGTTTTGAAGTTGATTTTTTCACTCCTAAAAGAGTTTCCAAACCTAGAAATATTTCATCACCAACAGTGGCAGAGGAAGTTGAAGAAGGGAATAGATCATCCCCACTAGAACCAGCGAGCATGGAGACAGAGCCTTTGCAGAAGATTCATACACCTAAAACAACACCTGCAAAACAGAAGCCAATAGTTAGCAAACAAAGCAGCAAGAGAGTTACTAGAAGCCAAACAGTGGCTAAAGGAAACTTAGAATACATCTTGCATGCAATTGACATTGAAGAAACTCCCATTGTCCAAGCTGAAGATGTTGAAGATGGAGGAAGAAAGCTAAAGAAAGGCAAGACAGCTAAAAAATTAGAGTTTGTAAGTGATGATGTTGGTTTCATGTTTCAACCTAGAAAGATAATAACCAGACATGCAAGGAAGGTTATGGAAACAAGCAAAGAGATTGAAAAGATCATTGAAGTTGCCCAGCCACCAAGTATCATAGATCTCTCTTCACCTGCAAAAGAAGAGCTGGTTATCAAACAAAGGAAGGGTAAAGAGAAAATTAGTGAAAAGTCATAAATTGAAACCCTTAAGGAGCATTTGAAGGTGGTAGGTGAAGAGATATCAGTTTTGAAGAAAGAGGCAAAGAAGCATAGAGTTGAGAAGGTTCAGTTTGAACAAATGATGAAAATCTGGGAAGATCAAGTCACAAGTGTCTCAAAGACCTTGGACAATACAGAAAAGCTGATAAAGTGGACTTAGCCACTAAGAGGAGAGGTCAAGCACATCAAAAGGGTCAACTTGCACTTGCAATCCAAGAACAGGGCATTAAAGGACAAAGTGAAATATCTAGAAGAGCAATTGGATCTGATTCATGTAGAATTGGAAAATAAATGATTGAAAATGACTGTGGTAGAAGAGGCCATTAGTCAACTGATTGTAAATGAGGAGGAAACACCACAGGAGTAATAATTTGAGGTGGAATATGCCTTAGGAGGTTCATAACATTTAGAGAATCAAAATTTTGCAGCTGGAGGTTGGTTTTTGAAGACAATTTTGAAAGGGGAAATTTCTAGCTTTTTACACAGTGTCGTAGCGTACCTCAAACTTGAAGCCAGAAATATGCTACGAAAAAACCTGTAGGTGCCTTTTTGCACTTAAAGTCAATTTTTGCATGGTTTAAGGAAGGGGATCTATGGTGGTAAGGTGTCATGACATGATTAACATGATGGAACAACAAACAAGTGAACAAGATGGATGGAAAAGCCACTTTTCCCACACTACTAAAACTCGCTACGAAATTGTCCTGTTTTCGTAGCGAGCAATTGTTGAAGGATTTTGAGCATCTTTAAAGCAATTTTTTCTAGTTGGAGACTTCCAACATGTCAGAGGACATCATCAACAAATATTTATGACTAAAATGGAGTACCATGCAGCTAGGTCACTAGTCAAAACAACGTTGAAGATGAAGGTTATCCATTCCTAAAAATCAGGGTTATGCTTCACAAATATAGGGATGCTTTAGATTTGTAAATTGGTGGTGAACTTGGTCATGTGTCTTTCGAGTATGTGATATTCAATTTATAGCCATCACGTAACTGTTTCACAAATAAGATAAAGGAATGTAATAAATAGGAGATAGAGTCCTATTAGGAGTTGGTTTCTTTAAAAGGTAGCTGTCATTTTTCTGTTGTAAGTTATTGATTTTAGTTATGAAAGGTGTCATAGGAGAATTCGAGGATGTAGCCACCAGGAAGATCATCCATATTGTAAAGAATGTCTATTTATAGACAAAACATCGAAGTAGTAAAGGGTTGGA
Organism: Pinus albicaulis; assembly: GCA_034641835.2. Taxonomy (NCBI): domain Eukaryota; kingdom Viridiplantae; phylum Streptophyta; class Pinopsida; order Pinales; family Pinaceae; genus Pinus; species Pinus albicaulis. The sequence goes on from CM076581.1 coordinate 288,935,549, forward strand.
GAACATTTGCACCAAATTGTTGCTTGTATGTTTTTGACCAATATCAGTAATACAAAGTGACATTCCTCTTTTCAGACCTGAGATTCTCATGAGGTTTTTGATACCTTATTGATATTTATCTTATGTTTATTACTTGTAGTATATTTCATCTCTAATTACTCATAATTCATAACATTATGCTCTGAATTCCTTTAGTGATGAAATGACTATGTTTTCCTATGTTGTGTGTGTGGGTTACTACTGTTAAAAACCTCTATCTGCCTCAACTTCCATGTGAAGAACCACTGTCACTAGGACTACTGATTGTTGACTCCATTAGCCCAATGGTAGCATGCCTGCATTTTTCAACCTGCAATCATACAAAACAAGTTACAATTCCATAGAGTTAGCCATCTAGTACTATCATTATTCAAAATCATAAACCCCCCTTGAGAGATCCCTCTCAAACTGAAGAGGCTATTATTCATTTAGAAGTGGTTCGAAACAGTTACACTGAGTTGTTTGATGAGCAGCCAATCAAGTTCAATTTGGTGATAACACCTTCAACCAATCAAAAACCACAAAATTTCAACCAACCAGAATGAGACACTTGGCGAAACATCATTGGCCCAAAACACACAATTATCATGTCCAGTAACCTGCCTAGTCAGCATATGGACAGTTGACTGTGTGTACCTACAACCCACTCCAAATTTTTAGTTGTTTAGAAAAAAGGTTAGTGTTGGGTATGTGTTATATTCTTTCCACGACTGTATGGGTTAAAACAATCACCAAGGATGTGGTATCAGAATTTTGATACCTATATACGGGGACTTGGCTTCACCAGAAGCAAGGAGGATCACTGTGTTTATTTTAAATTAATTGGTGACCGTGTTATTTACTTGGTCTTGTATGTGGATGATATGTTGTTGATTGGAAATGACAAAGAAATTATCCAAGATTTGAAGACCCAACTATTCTCCAAATTCGACATGAAGGATCTTGGTGCTGCATACTATATTTTGGGCATGGAAATTAAGAGAGATTGGGTAAAGAGGAAGTGCTGGTTAAACCAAAGGAAGTATGTCAAGACTATATTGCAGAGGTTCAATATGAAGGATAGTAAATCGGTGAATGTTCCGATTCCTGTAGGTACAAAGTTGTCTGCTGAACAGTGTCCCAAGACACAAGAAGTAGAGGAGGATATGTCCCGTCTTCCATATGCAAGTGCAGTGGGTAGCCTGATGTATGTAATGGTCTGTACTAGACCAGACATTGCACATGCAGTGGGAGTATTGAGCAGGTTTATGTCAAACCCAGGGAAGGGCATTGGATAGCAGTGAAGCGGGTTTTCAGATATTTGTGTGGCACTAGTGATTATGGCTTGTGCTACCAGGGAAGACCAGGATTGGAAAGAGTGTTGGAAATTCATGGTTTTGTTGATGCAGACTGGGCTGGAGATCTGGAGCAAAGAAGATCTACAAGTGGGTATGTGTTTAGCCTATTTGGAGGTGCAATCAATTGGATGAGTAAAAGATAGTCTGTAGTGGCTCTTTCAACTACAAAGGCAGAATACATGGCAGCCACTCATGCAAGCAAGGAAGCAGTTTGGTTGCAGAGATTGTGTTCAAGTATGGGGTTGGTGCAACAAGCTATAATGATAGACTATGATAGCCAAAGTACAATTTTCTTGGCTAAGGACCCTGTTTATCATTCAAAGACAAAGCACATTGATGTTCAATAACAATTTGTGAGATATATGGTTGAGGCTAAAAGGGTGTTGCTGGTAAAGGTGGACACTTTGAAGAATGTTGCAAATGCATTGACGAAGTCTGTGAGCACTCAGAAGTTCTCTTGGTGTAGAGAAACAATGGGTGTTGCAAAGTTGGGCTAATGACTTAGCTCTCTTGTGGCCCCTTACGAAAAGAAAACAACAAGTGGGAGAATGTTGGGTATGTGTTATATTCTTTCCACAACCTGCCCATGGTTTTGTGCATGGGTTTGCACATGGTTTTAGGGCCTGATGGTTTTTGGCCCCTGGTATTTTGTAGTTCTGTTCAAGGGAACTACAGTTATGTTTTAATCCAGGGTTAATGGATTGGGGTTTATGTATGCTTTGGCATGTATATATATGTGTTGTAACACTAAAAGGAATATAATGAAAAATCAAGCTGGTCGTCCCGATTTGGGATCTAGGGTAAAATCTCTATGTATATCTGTTTTATGTTTTATGCTCTCGCTATTGTTTATTTTCTGTTTTTAAGATTCATTTGCAGATAATTTCTGTATAGGGTTAAAACCTACAGTTAGAATGCGATATTGGGAGCATACGATATTGGTTTTGAGTGATTCGAGTTTCGTTGGATTTAGAGCGATGAGATCTTCGTTTTGGCATCAATTTCGAGCACTTTTGAACACTTTTAATTTTGATCATTTTACCGATCCACTAGATCAATCCACCTTCCTTTTCTCCTATTTTCCTTTATTTTCATAATTAAATTCCATTTATTGCCTTTTTTCCTTTGCTAATTTCCATAGCCATTAATTAAAACATAAGTGATGCCCACTATAAATTTTTTCCTAACATTTAGCTTGGAATACATGGCCCATGAACTTTGTCTTATTTTATTTACATGGAAAATCAAACATGAGTTGTTACATCTTGGAACCACAACTAATAACCAAGCCTAATTTCAGGCACTCTGGAAAGGACTCGACATAGCCATGAGTAAAGGAATAAAGAAGTTGGCAATTTTTGGAGACTCTATAGTAGTAATAAGGAAAATAACTATGGTGTTAGCTGGAATCTCCCCTAGCCTTCCCTCAATTTCCCTTCGGATTAGCCTTCTAGCATGAAAATTCATACAAATCTCTCTTCAACATATTCTTATATCTATAAACATGGACACAAACAACTTTGCCAAGCTAGGTTCTCAGTTAGAACAAGGAAAATTGAGAGCTACAGGATAGAGCAAGGCTCATGGCCCCAATCCCATAATCACATCATATTAAATGAGAATATCTTGGATATCAATACGTCGTAGTCTAACTAGACTTCTTTTTTGACTTGAAAATCATGGAAATTCTAGTAAGATTTTAAGAAATCCGGGAAGGATCTTTGTAAATCCAGGTTATAGTTATCAAAATTCAATATTTTGGGTGCCCTAGAGGTTTTTGATGGTGCCGAATCCATTTTCACCATCAAAAACATAATTCAAACACGACTACTGCAATATTTCTTAATTTTTTTTCTTGGATTCCTGCCACTTTTGGCTGTCCAGACAATTCCTCTGCCTCCATAGGAAACTCCAATCAATACAATCGAATTTGACATATGAATTAAAGAGAATGATTGCTATATGCTAGATGGAATTCCATTCCCTTGGGATGGATGCCGAAGGAGGACATTCATGTGTCAGGGATCACCTCATGCATGTTTCATCTCATGCACAACGAAGATCACATATGGATCATTAGCTATAGGGGATGATGCGATTTAAATGCACAATGGTCTCCTGAGATATTGTCGAGGATGAATTTGAATCTCTTCGGGGTATATTTCTTTAATGGCTTCACGCACTCCCTATGCGAAGACATGTAGTATGGTCGGAGATAATTCTCAGAGGCGCCACTTGCGATCCAAATGAATTCTCTATTTGGGGGAGAGACTCTATTGGAAAGTGTGAGCATTGTTAAATAGGGAGAGTAATAAATCCATCACATCTATCTACGTTCCTACTTTCCTGCATTCTTTTCTAAGGAATTGGTCACTTCTGGTGATGGAGAGCCAAGAGGCTGCAGGGGAATTGGCTCGACGGGAGAGGTTAGTTGAAAATTTATTCAAAATAATGATGGGCATGCATGAGTTGTTACGCAGGAGGTTGGATTTTATTGAAAAAGAATGGGATGGGAAAGCTAAGACGGTGCACCATAAACTGGAATAGATGTAGGCCTACATGGAAACATAAATTCTCCAACTGAAGACCAGGAATCGAAACACTTCTTGGAGCTTTGGCGATAATGAAAGGCAGGGTCCTCCAGATCTAGCATCGATGTTGCAAGTAGCGATCACTTCAATTGTGACAGAAGGTACCGGAACAAACGCGGCAAGAAGATGAAAATCAAGGACAAACTACACCCTAGCCCCTCTTGGAAAATTTAAAAAATTATGTTCTATGTTTTGTAAGTACAAGTTAATTTTGGTGCAATTTTGTAGAGTATATGGGTGCTGAGTAGTGCAAATTTGTAATTCAAAAAGCACGTGGAAGTAAGAAAACTAAGTTATGGATGTATTGGAACTTCGATGTTTTTGATGTTACATAGAAATGTAAATGGTTTTCGCCATGAAAAGTAGACTTTTTAATATAATTTATATTTATTTTGTTGAAAAAAAATTTGATGTTTTGTAAATTTTGGTTTTTGTTAAGTTATTATTGGTGAATGCACAAGTGTAATACTATAGATATTGTAGCATTTTGTTCAAAAGATTCAAGGTCAGAATTTTGTAGATGGTCATTGATACATACTCTATTCTGACCATGTCCACTAGTTTCAACTTTCTCATGTAAATTGTGTATCTAAACTAAACTTTAGCTCAGTGTCTTTTAATATAATAGCTATTCTCGGTTCTTGTTTAAAAATAATAATAAGTTAAATTCTATTTGACAATGAATTTAATATATATATATATATATATATATATATATATATATATATATAGCTAAGCCTAAGTCAGGGCCAACCTATTTATTAGATGTAATAAGAAGCAATTCTCGATTCTTGTTTAAAGATAATAATAATAATAATAACGTAAAATTTTCTAACAACGAACTTAATATATATGTGTGTGTGTGAGAGAGAGACTAGGCTAAGCCTAAGTCGAGGCCAACCTATTTATTAGATGGAAGAAGAATGATCAACTCCCCTTGGGATAGTTTGAATTCCCCCAAAGTAACTTCCATCCTCAACCCCTCCCCATGAGGTTTGAACCTATGACCTTGTTAGGACTAAACACCATGCAAACCAAGTCGTCTACACCTCATGGGTTGCATGTAATTTATATTAATTGTGGTTTTTAAGTGGAATAATTCATTAATAATATTCATCATTATTTTCAATATTAAAATTTTAGATTTTAAACTTAATCATAAAATAATTAAAAATTATAAATATAATAAAAAAAATCCATGAGAAACATCCTTATATTCCATATGAGAAGTATACATGTGTTAGTCTTCAAGGGACTGCTCAAACTCAATAACAAGGGTCAAATCCATTACAACAAAGCTCATCTTGTCACTTGCACTATGGGTGGGGAGGATAACAATCATTCCTCCCAACCTCTCAAGATAAACCCAATTGGAAATAGATTTAACAATTTACTTGTACCACATAAATTATGGTTCTTATATATATCACATGTACATCTACATATGTGAAGGATTATATATTGAAAACAAAGATAATAGCTTCAGAGTAGCTAATCCTTACCTTAATACTATATATTACAATTTTAAGAACCAACTTCAAAAGTTGAGATATAAAACTCGAAGTCTACTATCATTCTATTTGCATTTTGTTACCTTTTATCAGTTGGGGTAAAAATAATCAAATTAGTCCAATAGTGAGATCCTATTCACTCGAGCTTGCAAGCATTCACATCATGGGCTCATAAATCTAAATGTAGATTATGGGTATGTTGACGGGGAAAAATGCCTTGCCAACAGTAAGGGGGATCTCCCTGGTATAAAGTCCCAACTAGACCCTAGACCATTTATGATAGGGATCTCGTCCGATATGTAGGCCCGAATACCATTTAATTGGTGAGATATACGCCCTTTCTCAGCTGGAGGTGTATTTCGGAAACAAGAGAATTCACAACTACTTAAATGATACGAAAAAAAATGTTCCTTGAGTTCTCCTAAAAAATAAACATTATAAATAGCAAAGTGCGATTTAAAGCATGCAACCAAAAGAAGTATTTTTAGCAAAACATCATGAGGGTCATGCTCATAGAGAGGCTTTTTTGACCAGAAGAGAAACAATTCACTATGATCGAAACACCCTTCAATTCATTAAGCGCGTTTCCGAAAGATTAAGGAGATATCAACAACTAAGTCATTAACATATCCTTGTGCTAAATATCCACATACCATTAATACATCGAAAGAGATTAAACGTATAAATGATGAATGAATAGAAACGCAGACTAATCAGTCACAAATGATAGCATGTACATGAGGAAAATATATTCATAATTTTAACACACATGAGTTTCCATCAGATCCAATAGTGGAGTCAAAAAATTTATTTGTATTCATTCCCGGAATCATGCCTTCAATGCTGTACAATTATCTCTCTCCTCTATGGAGTCCAAAAAAGGTCCCTACATTCTCTCCCGAGGGAGTACATATAGAATAAAAAATGACCCTTGGGCTGTCCTACCCTTTCGACTTCCCGAATGTTGGCATGGTCTGCGACCTGGGAGGGTTTGTGACTTATGACCTACCTGAGGTTGCAACCTGCGACTGGGTACCATTTGTGACCTACAACCTGCCTGTGCCTGCTACCTCTAAAATCAGTCTTTTTAGGGCAGCAATTGTGTGATGGAGAGGTCTGGGGTCTCTACCTATTGCGATTCTTTGAGATAGGTATGCCAGGTTAGGTAGTCGACGAATACTGGAGTGATTTGAGGCGTGTCCTCTCCTAGCCTATGAAATCATTCTAGAGCATCCGGAAATGACGTGCACCTCTTCTCATTGATCTGGTTGGACAGAGAGGCCAGCTTAGTGTAGATCTGGATTGGTGCAACGATTTACTGGTCGATATTCTCCCTAGAGGCTGGGAGGTCCTGTGAAGCGGTTGCTTGTTTGATGGGTTCTAAGGATGCTTGGATGTATTACATCACCTCTTCCCTCGTCTTCTTCTTGGCCAGTGTCCCTAAGGAAGGGATGTGATTCACTTCTGCCATTGAATCTATGCCATTGATAAGGTGCTCATAGGCATACATAACTCTCTCTACATCCTTTATGAGCTTGTCCCTAGACTATAGCTTCATTCGTATCTGCACCTTATCGTTCTGAGTGCATATCCAGTATTTATTTGGTAAGGTGTTAGGATCCTATGGGTACCGTTTAGGCCATTCAATTATGCTTTATAGTGTTGTGAGGCTTCCTTTAGTTGCACAACCATTTTCCTAGTTTTTGCTTGGGCTCCTAGCAAAGGAGCGATTGTCTGTTTTATAGTTAACATCTCCTCATATACCTGCTTCATGGTGCTCCCTAAGGTATCCAACTCCCCCTGAATGGTGGTCTGTAGTCTACTGGCCTGAGTGAGTGCAAGTTGCGGCCTTTGATTTTCAGTTTCTAGGGCTTTATTTTCTGCCTCCGCTTGAGTTTCCCTTTTCTTGGACGCCTAGAGTTTTCTCTACAGAAACAAGATTTCTCTACTCATCCTGATAACATTATATTCTCTTACAACTGCAAAGGAAGTTCCAGGTAATGATATCATTATGGTGCTAGTCATGGTGTCCAGGAATATGTCTTTCTCTGTGGTCACTACGTGAGGCTCGACTGGATTCCATGCAAGGCATTTTATCCTTTCCTGCCTGATTTTATGAGTGTATTGATCATAAGATAGTCTTGTCAGATCTAGTACATCATCCTCATGTTCTACTGGGATGCCGAGTTCTGAGAGTGGGAGGTTTCCTCCTATCATGGGAGTAGCCGGGGGCACGTCAATGTGTGGCAGGTTTGTTTGCTTCCCGATTTTCGAGTGCTGTGACCCACTTCCCTCTGCCCTTTTGGAAATATTTTCTTGTAGCTTCTGAGCTTCCACTTCCTTCTTCTTCTTCTCCACTTCTTCCTTGTCCTTCTATTGTTTCATCCTATGCTCGACCTCCCTTTTCTGTCATTCCTCTTATTTCTTCTTCTTGCGAGCCTCTTATACTTGCTTCTTTTTCCGTTCTTCTTTCTGTCATTTCTTCTGTTGTTCTTCGACTTGTTTCTTTTGTTTCTATTCTTCCTGTTGCTGAGCCAAGGCATCTTGGGCTTTCTTGAGTTATTCCTCTCTTTTCTTCGGCTTGTGCCTTAGCTCCTTTGTCCCCTCCTTTCTATAGATCCTTGGGAGGATCACTGCTTGTAGTATTCTTGGACTTTTGGATTGAGAAGTTGATGCTCCTCTCGAGCGGTCCTTTCGTTTCAAAGCATCTGCTATTTCTTGCAGAGGTTGATTTTCTTGATGCCGATCCTCTTGATTTCCATCCATGTTGGCTTGTCCTTCGGGGGCTGCTTCCTTATTGGCATTATGCCAGTTTTTCACTTGCACTTCTACGAGGCATTCTGTGTGTTGGTAAGTCCAGTTAAATTTTGCCTGCTTGCAGTGTGCGGAGACAATCCTATCAGGGTCATAAGATCTGTGACCCAAGTCCATGAAGTGGAAGCCCTTGATGTGTTTTTCTTCTGCCTCCACCTCTTTTAAGTCCTTGAATATATAAGCACTAATAGTAAGCGGGAGGGTAGGCCATGGTTTATTCTTTCCCTTGATTAGTGTCTTAGAGAACCCGCTTGTCATTTGGTAGCACGAAATTGGACAATGCATGAGGGGCCTTGAATGACCTAAAGACTTTGATGAAGGTACCTTATGCGATGGGGAACCAATGGGCTACTTTAACCACCGTCTCCATGGCCCTTTTGGACATGCAAGGAGGATCCTCATTAAATAGGTGTTGGTAGAGCGTGGTAATGAATTTGTTTGAGATGGGGTCAATGTCTTGCTTGTACCTGGTAGCCTAGAATGCGTTTAGATCTTTTTAAATAGACCCACCATGTTTTGCGTCCTAGTTGTGTGTTCAACCATCAAAATTTCACCGTGTGCACAGTGCGTCCAAGAGGTAGGAAGCCATGTAAAATTATGATGCACATCCCTCCTGTGGTACCTGAGCTGCTGATATGTTCACCCTCAGAACTGACATTAAAATATGTGTCCAGTTGAAACGAGTGACATAGGAGGTGATCACGTACATGAGTGAAACCCACGCTCCACTAAAAGTAGTGGTGTCCTTTCTGCGATACATCCTGCACAACATAGCTGCGATGAGCCTGTATACTTTTCTTAGGCCCTCGGTCTTGTACTCCTGGTCCTTTTTTCCCTAGAACTTTTCAGGGTCCTCCCACCAACCCTTCAAGGTGTCTAGTATTGGCATGTCGTGCGTGGTGATCCACTGAGTGTTGAAAGAATCTTCCCTAGCTGGTAGTGAGTAGTACACATCTGCGTCCTTCCCAATCACGTTGGAAATTTTTTTTCCTGCGTGATCACGGATGACCCAGAATTTTGATTCCACCTTCTAGAGGATCCATTTGACTACTTATGCACACAGGAATATCGGCGGGTGGGTGCCCACATAGTGAATCTTAGAACTCTTGACCTGAATGTATACATGTCAGTTTGCGAGGTCCTTTGGGAATTATTGCTCTGTGAAATATTGGTAGACTTGATACCATGACATCTTGTCCCTTTTTCCAATGATACAGATGGTATCTCCATATATGGATGGTGACGAAGGCGTGTATACTTCTGATATCTCTATTTTCGGGCTTATGTTTCTCCTTCAAACTGCTGGAGGCCCCATGTCACTTGAGGCCGACAAGATATAGATACACTCGAGCTCAGCTTCGATATCCCCTGACATATTCAAAAACCAATCCCACGATAAGATAGATGGCATGAAATAAAAAGGAAATGAATGTACTAACTAAGGATTTGGATACTCAGGCTAGGTCGCTACAACTGGTGCTGGTCACAAAAATATAGATTGGAAAGGTTGCGACTCTGCCACTTAGACGCAAGGTCGTAAGGTGACAAAGTCGCCCCTGTATGAACAATCCTGACTTTTTGACTTAGCGAATTAGTGACTAAGCAACTAGGTTGCAAGGTCGCAAAGTCATGATTGCATGGACCTTCAAAAATTTGTGACTTTGCGACTCAGCGACCAGGTCGCGAGGTCGGAAGGTCGCGAGGTCGTGTTAGGGTTTTTCTAAGGAAAAATAGGCAGTTGTGACCCGTGGGGAAAAGATGGAAAATGGGGAGAAAAACTCTAAGGGAAGAGAATGAATTATGGTTGAAAGGCTCACAGGAAGGCCAAGGAGGGGAGCCTACAGTGGAAAGAGGAGAAAGGAGGGATTAAAGTGGTTTCAGGTCAGATGGATCAGGGAGGAAAAGGGAAACCCTAGTTAGTGTGACAATCAGGACTAAGGATTGCAACTAGGTGATATATCTAAGGCAAATTAATAACCTAGTTTTGGTGTAGGTAGGGCTACAACCAATAAAAAAAAAATTTAGGAGATTTCAGTGACTTACCTAGGAAAAATCACACTCTAATTGTCTTGCTTGAAGTCTTGTTTTCTCAGTCACGCAGGTCGAATGTGACCTATGCAACCATTTTATTTATAAAGAGGTTGCATGTGTGGTCATTAAAGGAGGTCAAAAGGTCGCAAACCCGGCTCATTTTGGTATATATACAACCTTGCGACCTTGTGACCTAGCAAACTGGGAGGTCGCGTGGTCGCAAGATCACATAGTCTCAAAGGTTATATTCCAACGCAGTTTGAGACCTGGCAACCTAGGTTAGGTCGCAAGGTCACTAAGTCACAACTTTCCAGAGTTTGAAAGAAGAACGGCTCTATGACTTTGCAAATTTACTTAGAAAAATTGAAGTTATATTATGGTTTTGGGATTACTTTCCCAAGGAGATATGTTTGAGGTCCATGGTAGAGGTTGGAGCCAACTCACTCTTATCAATAGTAAAATGGGTTCTAAAATTTCAAGCTGGTGCCAAATTTCGGAGGGTGTTGTAGCGGCTACAACATTTGGCGATTCAATGGTAGAACCCAGAATCTCTGCCTACGCTTAATCTTGAGGGGGGCTAGGGGGCATAGTAGGATGTTCCTTCCACTTCTGTGGGTCCCACTAGCCTCATCTCTAGCCTCCGTGTGTTCACTTCACTTGTTTTCACTACGTGGAATGTCGTTTTTCCATGATTTTATTGATGGAGACCGAATAGGAGGGGTGAGAGTAACCTCATGGGATTCAGGGGATTCAATATAGTTATTTGGTCCCCTGTGTTGCTCCGATGCCAGAGAGCCTGATGGGTCCTAGCGAGGTCACTACCTAGGAGTCACAAATGTTGCTCCACTGCCAGTGAGCCTGGTTAGTACCTTGGTGGAGTCGTCACATTACCTCTCTGCGCAGGAAGCCTTTCTCAATCCTTTACTCTTTATTTCATGTGTTAATAGAACTTATGTGTATTTGCTCAAGGCAATTATTTGTATGTGGCGAGTAATTCCTAGGTGGATGAGGGATCTTGACTTATGTTACTTGCAAGAGAGGTTGCTCCTGGTATTTTATTTGGGGACCTTTGGGTTTTCCCGAATACCATTTTTCTGTATGAGGTTGGCCCTTTTCGCCTTTCATCCAATGAAATATTTCAACATTAATTTTTCTTTTAACAATAGTTTCTGCGTTGGTGCACCAGGTGAGCTACTTTCTCTTAGGTCCTATGACTCGGTCATGTTTCCCCATGAGGTGGCTATCACAGAAAAACTTGGGTCATTTTATGTTTCGGGGCCGATTCTTCACAAGAGGAGATTTTGGTACATCTTGCCTATTGAGTAACTGCTGTGTTGATCCTTCAACTTGAGGCACTGGGGAACAAAATTCTTGGGATTTACCTAAGGCAAGCCATTTATTGAAACAACAAAATAAACAAGATAAAAGAACAAAAAGGTGAGAGCAATAAAGAAAATGAAACAAAACTATGGTACAGAGTGCGAGGACATCCCAAGGGCTTTTAGGTGAAATAATGTTTGAGGTCGTGCTCATTTACCGGGAGGATCTCGATCCTCCCTTCTAAGGTCTAGAGTCTATATGTGTATGAAATGACCTTCTCTTTGATTTGGAATGAGCCTGTCCACAGGGTTTGAAATTTGGTGTGTTTTCCTCTGTCTTTGTGAGCCTTGTCCCATTTGAAGATGAGGTCGCCAATTTATAAGACCTTGTTCCTGGTAGATTTCTTATCAACCCATAATTTTATTCGAATTTGGTGGATGGCAAATTTTTCCCTGGCTTTTAGCCTTTCCTCCTCCAGTTTCAGTAGGGTGTCTATGCGGTCTTGCAAGGAAGGGAATGGGGTACTATGTGTTTCTTGGGAAAACTGAAGGGCAGGGAGAGAGAGGTTAGGGGGAAGGATGGCCTCTTTCCCGTAGACAAAAAAAAATGGGGAGGTTCATAGGGAAGGTTTAGGTGTGACTTGATCGGCCCAGAGGGTGTTATTGAGGGCGTTATGCCAGTTCCGGTGTTGGGATAGTAGGGTCTTCTTGATTATCCAAATGAGGTTCCTGTTGGTTGACTCGGCTAACCCATTCCCTTGGGGGTAGTATTTGGCGAAATGTTCGAGAACGATACCATTTTCCAAAGTGAATTCATAAAGTTTAAATGATGAAAGATAAGTAGCATTATAAAAAACGTGAGAGGTTGGAACGTCGAAACTGGTCATGATGTACTGAGTGATGAAAGCTATTACCTCTTGGTCGTTGATCTGGCGTAACGATATTGCTTCAACCCACCTTGTGAAATAGTCTATGGCTGTGAGGATATATCAGTGCTGCTTGGAGGAGTGTGGCAGTATCTCTCTAATCACGTCCAATCCCCACTGCTAGAATGGTTCCTCCACCACGACAGACTGTAACAGGGAAAAAGGTTGAGATTCTCTGCTGGAAAACTTTTGACAAGAGGGGCACTTCCGAATAAAGGTGTGTGCATCCTTAAACATAGTGGGCCAATAAAGCCCCTCTCGCATAATGATGTGAGCTATGGCATCTCTCGTGTAGTGTCTGCTGGCTGGGCCATCATGTAGTTCCTTTAGGACTCATTAAGCCTCACTATGTTCTAAAAAACGTAGCAAGACACCGCTATGATGTTTGTGGAATAGTTTCCCTTGCAAAATTTGATAGGATGTAACCTTTAGCCTTATTTCTCATTTCTATTGGGCTGTCAAGGGGGTATCCATGAAACTGTGACCAAGATACTGTAGGAGATCTACGTACCATGACGGGGAATTTTGCTAAGGTGTGTTGTCGGCTTGGTACATCTCTATCTCGTGCTCCCAACACTCCTCATCCTTGCTCCTTGGTTCAACGAATTTAGCAGCCATACGGCATAACCCCTGCCCCTTGACCATGTGTGTAGGCTTGAATTCTAAGTCATACTCTTGAAGACATGCCATCTAGTGTAGAAATTTTAATATAATTATGTATTTCCTGGATTCTCCTGATCTAACAATTATATGCCACTGTTAAGTACATAATTGCTTCTACAAAAATTCTTCGGAAATTTAAAACATGATCGCCAATTGAAAACACATGAAGAAAGATCAAGAACACATAACACATATGTTTTTACTGGGAAAGCATAAAGCTAAAAACCCCACTATCATATATTATGTGTTGGAAATACTGAGAGGGGGGGTGAATAAATATTCCTTTCAATTAGAGCATTAGTTAATCTTCAATTATTATCATTGTTTGTACAATGATAGAAGCAAACAAGAGGAACACAAATGCACACAGTTTTTAAGGTGGAAACTCACTCCAGGAAAAAAACCACCTAATGCTTTTCTAATAATTCTTTAATATTCAACTCCGATTGAAAATGAAGCTCCAACTTCCTAGAATCTAGAAAATCATTCTTCTCCAGCTCCCACTAGATGGACACTCCAACGCCCAAGATTCTTCAGTAGTCAACTGAACAAATGCCCCAACACCCAATGAGCTACAAATCACCCTAGCACCACCCTACCACCCTATAGAAGAATAAAATAAGAATGGACTCCCATACCAGGGAAAATGGTCCACTTTACAATTATATAGAACGATGTAGAAGAAGAATATATACTAGAACATAAACCCAACTTTGACACAACCACTTAATGATGATCCTAGACCTCCCAACACTGCCTCTTCAACCCTTGGCAGATAGACACTAGTACAATTTTTACAATAATGTATTTACAATGACTTAGTACAATGATACCTTTACAATGAATGTATGTAGTGCTGCCCACTTGAAGACTTCATAGGATGAAATTATTGCTTCTGTTATGCACCTTGGTTGATTCTCTTTTCATGCTACCCTCTGCTGCACCTTGCTTTGCTTTGCTGCCCTAGAAAGTCTGGTCCTTTGCAACCCTTGACAACACATGATCTAGCTTTTTCTTTGCCTTCTAAGAGCTCGAAATTGAATATGGTGTATATCTGTTATTTCAAATCCTCAATATCTAATTTTCAGTCCTGTAGTAGTCCTCTGAGTCGTCTTTCCAATTCCACAGGTCTGACCCAATTTGGATTCTTCAAGAGAGAGCTATACCCAATCTCTCACAATGCCCTAATTATGGACTGTTTCAGTAGAGCGCACTTGTATGGCGTGCCACATGTCACTGTTTCTTCATTTGGCTCTGAAATTGATAGAGAAAAAACCACAGACTGTGCACTATCTACCAATTTTTATGGAATTTCAATCCGATACTCATCGAGAGAGTTATGACGATTTTACTAGGGTCACTTCTTGGAGATGAATTTGAGGAGCCTGCAAAAACCCTGACTTCCACAGATCATATCTCAAAAAATATTGCACACCTTGATCTGAAATTTTTACAGCAGCTTCCTCAAGATTTTGGCTTTGCCTCATAAAAATTTCAGCTTCTGAACCTTCGTAGAAAAAAAAGTTAGAGCAAAAATTCCACAATGACCTGTTTCAGATGGCAAAATCCCTTGCATAAGGAGGAAATGAGGATCACAATTTATATAAATTCTTAGGTTGAGAGGGGCTTCAACAAGTGAACATGGGAGGGATTTTAGGAGCTCAAAAAATATTAATTATGACTTTTCAATGACCCATGCCCCAACCCCATGGGGTTTTAGCCCACTAACTGATGGTACAAACTTCAAACATGAATATCTCTCAAACCGTGAAGAATTACATGGCGTGCCATATATCAATGGAAACATCTCGACAAGTAGAAACCATCAAAAGCATTATTGACCCATAATATATTAATTTGGTAGGTCAAAATTCCCATGCAATATTGGGTTAGCCCCTGGTGCTGCTTGGGTTGACATCAATGACAACCGCTGATCAACAATCTCCCCCTTTGGCATTGATGGCAACACAAGTACTCCCCTTGCGATCATGACACCTCTTCCTACAACATTCTCTCCCCCTTTGACATCAATGGCAAAGGGTAAATCCCCCTAAAACACAACCATCCTACGGATCTGTACACACTTCCACTCCCCCTAACACACAACCGTCCTGCAGACCTGTAATCTACTTCCACTCCCCCTTTATATTCTGAAAAAGGAAAATCTAATGAGAACTTGGGAGAATCCCAAGCTTCTGGTGAAGATATTCCAATGCTGGTGAATATTTAATATGTGATTCTTTTGGTGTTGCTTGGAATCTTGCTACTTGTCCAACTGCTTGCATAACATCTGGTCGGGAGGCTGTTACATATAGAAGACTACTAATCATAGATCTGTACAACCTTTGATCCACATCCTTAGATGAGTCGTCTGTGCTCAATTTGCAACCTGTTACCATTGGAGTAAGGATGGGTTTGCAATCTTCCATTTTAAATTTCTTAAGCATTTCCTTGATGTACTTGGCTTGAAATATAAATATTCCTTTCTCTTGCTGAGATATTTGAAGCCCTAAGAAGTATGTCAACTCACCAAGTAAAGACATCTCAAAATCACTTTGCACCTTTGTAGCAAACTTCTTACTTAGTCGATCATCATTGCTACCAATTATTGTATCATCCTCTTTAGCTATTAGACATGCTTTAGTTGCTTCATCCAGAACATATATGTCGTTTGGAGCTCGACTTCTTGTAGCCACAATTTCACCATACACGCCTTTCCTGATTTCACATTTTGTGGAGTTGAATAGTATTGTGTGTCCTTGATCACACATTTGTCCAACACTGAGCAGATTGTGATTCATGTTTTCAACCAATAGAACATTCTTAGCTAGAGCATCTTTGCTTCCAAGAGTGATAGTACCTGATCCTATAACATTTGAAGATCTATCATTTCCAAAGGACACGGTTCCATCCTTCTTCTCTTTCAGAGATACAATTTTATTTCTATCTCTAGTCATATGCGTTGAGTAACCACTATCAACATACCACACATCTTTGTTCTTTTGAGCCTTGAAAGCGAGAGCACAATTATAATTCTTCTTCTTCTTCCATGTTCGTTCATTCTGTTGGTTTGAATATTCTTCTGGAGGATTTTCAAGTCTGCATTCTTTGGCTATGTGTCCAAAGTTTCGAAATTTGTAGCATTCAATATTATTTCTTAAATGTTCAAATATATTGATGTTTCGCTGAGCCCTAGGAGGTTCATATTTGACAGATCTCCTGGAATTGTATTCGTTCCTAGGGTATGTGCGACATTCTACAGCTTTATGACCAAATTTTCCACATGAATAACAGTAGCCATAAAAAATATGTTGGTACCTAGATGGAAATTTTCATCGAGGAATTGTCTTCCAAGGCCGTTCTTGCGAATCTTGTCCAATGAAGTCTACATGCATGTCAGATCTCATAGGTTCATTGTATTTTGTTGTAGAAGGTCATGCTTCTTCTTCTTTGTAACCGATGCCAGTTTTTTCGTTGTAAGATCGTTGATTGTTGATAAGTTCTTCCAATGCCCTTGAGCTGTTGGCATAGTTTTGGATAGTTTTTCCTTTCTTCACTTCCTCACACAACGAGACTACTTCGGCTTCTAATTCTTCCCTTTCTTGGTTTCTTTCTTCCAAATTATTTTGAAGTGACTCTTCAATGCATTTGTGTTCTTCAACTTCAATTTTGAGACCTTGAACTTGTTCTTCAAGAGTATTGGAACGGATCTTCTCTACCTTGAAATCTTTTAGAAGCTTGATTGCTTCCTCATAAAATTATTCTATGGTCCCTCCTTCTTCTTCGTTGTTTGATACCTCTTGTTTATTGTGCTTGGCCATAAAAAATACTCACTCATTAGATTCTTCTTCACTGTCATTGTCTTCATCGGATGGTGAGCTATCTTCTTTAGAGAGGAAGTTCCTTTTCGATCCTTTCTTGTTGAATTTCTTAAAGCTTTTCTTTCCTTTTGAGTTGCCATTACTTCTGTTTGGAAATTTTGCTGCAAAATGCCCAACCTCATTACAGCTGAAACATATCAATGGAAGTTTACCTTTGAATTGTCCCTTACCAATTTTTTGTTTTATGTTAGAAAATTAAATATTACAGAGCAATGTAACACATAAAAATATGCGGAAAATAAAAGCACACAAAACACATAAAACTAGAGAGACACAGATATACGTGGTTCACCCAGTTTGGGCTACGTCCACCCCAAACAGCCAGTCCTTCCTTTTTATTATCTAGCAAAAATGAAGAGACAAAACCTACAACAGATCCGCTGTAATATCCTATATTCTCTCTCACATTCTTCCTCTATGTTTCTCGCTCCGAGAATACACATACAATGCATAGCAGCAATACAATGCCCTCATAAAAGTGAGGGGTTGCCTTCTAGGGAAAAAAACCCTAATCTAAACATAACTTCTACCGTAAGATCATTTGCCTAATGAACGGCCTAGATTGACTAGAAATTACTATACTTTTACAAGGCAATTTTACATTTGTTTTTAGCTTCGGGGGCGCTGCCCCCGAAAACCCCCGCCAGGGGGGGGCTTTGAAAAGCGCTGCCCCCCCCTGGACCCCCCACGACAGCGATTAATTACGGGCAGCGTTGCCGCCCCTTTTAAGGTACAGGGGTCCAACGCTGTGATACAAAGTAAACAAGATAATTAGGCTCCACACCCAACAATCTCCCACTTGGAGACTGATTGTAGCAACTCCACCGCTGCTTCATTTGCTGGAAAATGACTCCTCTTTAGACCTGGCTATTTCTCATCTTCATCGTCATCCTTGAAGACTAATTGAAACTAAGCATGTTCTCAGTTTCTCCCTGGTTACAACTTTTGTTAGCATATCTGTAGGATTCTGGCTAGTGTGTATCTTTTCCAGCTTCAACTCTCCATCTTCCAATACTGACCGTATGAAATGGTACTTGAGATGTATGTGTTTATTACTGGAATGAAATGTTGAGTTCTTTGCAATATGAATGGAACTTTGGCTATCACTGTATAGCGTGCCCATATCATGCTTCTTACCCAATTCACCCATAAACCTTTGTAATCAAATCATTTCTTTACTAGCCTCTATAGCAGCAACATACTCTGCTTCTGTTGTTGAAAGTGCAACAACACTTTGGATTTTTGAAACCCAACTGACAGCTGTTCCACCTACAGTAAATACATATCTTGTAGTGCTCCTCATGTTATCTCTGTCACCTGCCATATCTGCATCAACATATCCCTGTAGAGCAATGTTTGAACCACCAAAGCATAATGCTTGATTTGTGGTACCTCTCAAATATCTGAGAATCCATTTTATTGCCATCCAATGTTCTTTTCCTGGATTATTCATGTACCTGCTTACAACTCCCACTGCATGTGCAATATCAGGCCTTGTGCAGACCATTTCATACATTAAGCTTCCAACTGCAGATGCATATGGAACTTTAGACATATAATCCATGTCTTATTGAGTCTTTGGGTACATCTCCTTACTAAGTTTGAAATGGCTAGAAAAAGGTGTACTAACTGGTTTTGGATTGTGCATATTAAATCTTTTCAACACCTTTTCTATGTACTCATTCTGAGACAGTGTTAATTTACGATTTTTCCTGTCTCTAGTTATCCTCATACCAAGGATTTGTTTTGCAGCTCCCAAATCCTTCATTGCAAATGAATTTTCCAATTTTCTTTTGAGCACATTTATTTCCTGCATGTTAGACCCTGCAACAAGCATGTCATCTACATACAATAACAATATAATATATCTGCCATCATTTTTCCTTTTCAGATAAACACAATGATCAGAGTGACATCTAGTATAACCTTGTTCAGACATAAACTTGTCAAATTTTAGATACCACTGCCTTGGAGCCTGTTTTAAGTCATACAAGCTCTTCTTTAACCTGCACACCAATTTTTCTTTCCCTTTTACCTCATATCCTTCTGGTTGTTGCATGTATATCTCTTCCTCCAAATCTCCATGGAGAAATGCTATCTTTACATCTAACTGTTAAAGATGTAAATATTCCACTGCTACAAGACTTAAAATAGTTCTGATTGAATTCATTTTAACAACAGGAGAAAATATTTCATCAAAATCAATACCTTTCTTCTGTGCAAACCCCTTCACCACAAGTCTAGCTTTGTACCTCTGTTTTCCTCTATCTTCTTCCTTCAGCCTGTAAACCCATTTATTCTGCAATGTATTTTTACTTGCAGGCAACCTGACTAAGTCCCAAGTATGGTTATGCATTAAGGAGTCCATCTCTTCTTCCATGGCTAGCTCCCACTTCTTCTTGCTTTCAACCTGCATTGCTTCTTCATAACATTCAGGTTCACCAGAATCAGTCAAAAATAAATAATATAATGAAGGAGAGTATCGTTCAGGGGGTCTACTTATCCTGGTAGATCTTCTAACACCACTTTCAGGTGTTTGAGGTGCCTGTTGCTGTTGTGGTGGTTGCTGCTGCTGTGGTTTTTTATTATTATTATTTTCAGGAACCTTTACTTTTTCATTTCTCTCATCAAGAACAGTGTATTCCTTGCTTTCTTTTTCCTGTTTCTTTTCCTGCAATTGATTCTTATACAAGACCTTTTCATTGAATATTACATCTCTGCTCCTAATGATTTTGTGATTTTCATAATCATATAAGCGATAACCAAAATCATTAACACCATATCCAATAAAGGTAAATTTCTTTGATTTTGCCTCAAGCTTTGTTCTATTTTCTTTATTAATATGGACAAAGGCCTCACAGCCAAAAGGATTTAAAAAAGAGTAGTTTACCTTTTTACCTGTCCATGCTTCCTCTGGAATACCACCATCCAAGGAACTTGAAGGCCCTCTGTTTATTAGATAAACAACAGTATCTACAGCATCTGCCCAAAATTGTAAAGGCAATCCTGCATGCAATCTCATGCACCTTGCATGCTCCATGATTGTTCTGTTCATCCTTTCTGACACACCATTTTCTTGTGGTGTTCTTGGAACTGTCTTCTCTCTACGAATTCCATGCTCTGAGCAGTACCTATCAAACTCTTTGCTGCAATATTCACCTCCATTGTCTGATCTGAGACACTTCAACTTCTTTCCTGTCTCAATCTCAACCAAAGCTTTCCATTTCTTGAAAGTATCAAATAAATCAGATTTATTCTAAATACAATAAATCCATGTTTTTCTAGCTGCATCATCAATAAAAGTAACATAATAACGAGAGCCATCGAGAGATGATACCTGAGCATGTCCCCATACATCTGTATGCACAAGCTCCAATTTTTCGCTCTTGTTTTCTTTCCCAACTTTGAGAAATCTGACTCTCTTTTGTTTTCCATAAATGAAATTCTCACAGAAATCCAAATCAACATTCTTCAAACCTGGCAACAAATTTCTTGAGTGAAGAATCTTCATTCCCTTCTCACTCATGTGTCCGAGCCTATGATGCCATAATCTTGCATCTGCTCCTTTGGAAGTTAAAGCATTAACAGAGTTAGAAATACCATTGCATAAATACAATGTACCAACCTTTTCACCTTTTGCTATTACCAGCGCTCCTTTGGTGACCTTCCAAATTTTATCTGTGAAAGTTGTCACACAACCTTCACCGCCTAACTGCCCTGTTGAAATCAGATTTTTCTTTAGACCTGGAACATGCCTTACCTCTTTTAGTAGCCATTGGTTTCCATTCTGTTGTTTTACAACCCATTCGAACAATTTTACAGGGTTTATCATCACCCAAACGAACTTGTCCAAAATCTCCTTGAACATAGTCATGAAAATATTTCTTATCAGGTGTGGCATGGAATGAAGCCCTTGAATCTACAACCCAAGAATCAGTAACTTTTTCGAAAGAAAGAATCAAAACATCTTGTAACACATCACCTATCACATTTGCTTCATGATTGTTTTCTTGCTGTGTGTCTCCTTCTTTTCCCTTCCGAGATCTACAGTCTTTCTTTAGGTGTCCTTTATTTTGGCAATTCCAGCACACTATTCCTGATCTGGACTTGGATCTGCCTTTCCTTGATTTACTGCGATATCCCAAGCTCTTTCCTCTTTCCATTCTTCTTCCCCTAGACTTTGCACTCAAAGAATTACCTGATGTCTCACCGGAGCTTTTCCATCGCATTTCCTCGCTAAGGATAGCACCAACAACATCATCAAACTTTAAAGTACTAGATCCAGAGACAGAGTTACTAATGGCCATTACTAAACCATTCCAACTCTTTGGCAATGAGCACAAGAATAACAGAGCTCTAACTTCATCATCAAAGTTTACCCCTACAGAACTTAACTGACTGGTAACTGTATTAAATTCATTTAAATGGTCTGCAACAGATCCACCTTCCAACATCTTCATATTAAATAGTCATTTCATAAGAAATACCTTGTTTGAGGCTGAGGGTTTTTCATATAGTTTCGCCAACGTCTGCATCAAACCCTCTGTTTTTGTTTCCTTCGAAATATTGAAGGCAACTGATGCCGCAAGACACAACCGTACTGTTCCGAGTGCCTTTCTATCAAGAATGTTCCATTCCGCGTCTGTCATGGTCACCGACTTCTTTGTTTTTCCGCTCAATGGTAGGTATAGATATTTCTGATACAGATAATCTTCCATCTGCATCTTCCACAACGGGAAGTTTTGGCTGTTAAATTTCTCGACCCTAAACTTACCATCGTCTGCCATTGCTCCCACTCGAACCAGGAACCCTTCTTTCCTACGAGTTTATCAGCCAAATATACCTTCAGCTCTGATACCAGTTGTTAGAAAATTAAATATTACAGAGCAATGCAACACATAAAAATATGTGGAAAATAAAATCACACAAAACACATAAAACTAGAGAGACACAGATATACGTGGTTCACCTAGTTTGGGCTACGTCCACCCCAAACAGCCAGTCCTTCCTTTTTATTATCTAGAAAAAATCAAGAGACAAAACCTACAGTAGATCTGCTGTAATATCCTCTATTCTCTCTCACAGTCTTCCTCTCTGTTTCTCGCTCCGAGAATACACATACAATGCACAACCGCAATACAATGCCCTCATAAAAGCAAGGGGTTGCCTTCTAGGTCAAAAAACCCTAATCTAAACATAACTTCTACCATTCGATCATTTTCCTAATGAACAACCCAGATTGACTAGAAATTACTATACTTTTACAAGGCAATTTTACATTTGTTTTTAGCTTCGGGGGCGCTACCCCCGAAAACCCCTGCCAGGGGGGGGCTCCGAAAAGCGTTGCCGCCCCCCCGTGGACCCCCCACAACAGCTATTAATTACGGGCGGCGTTGCCGCCCCTTTTAAGGTACAGGGGTCCAACGCTGTGATACAAAGTAAACAAGATAATCAGGCTCCACACCCAACATTTTCTCATGAAGCAAGCATATTATTCATCTGAAAGACCTTCTCCATCATCTCCCTTTTCTTCACACTTGCAGATGCATGTCATTTCAATTGAAGGTTGTTTGTCCTTATTGGTTTTCTTAGATGCAACGAACGTAGTTTCTAGATTTGAAGTACCCTTTTCTTCATCAAGTATCATTTCATATGCTATGAGAACTCCATGTAATTCTTCCTTGCTGAGTTTGTCCAGATTTGCACTGTTTTCTAAGACAGATACCTTTGGGTTGAATCTCCCTTGTAACGTTCTAAGAATCTTCCGTATAATAGTCTTCTCGTCAACTGGTGCTCCCAATCCGTCCAGAGTATTGGTTATTTCATCAACGTATTGAAAGTATGCAACAATGTTGCAATCTTCTGTCATTCTGAGTTGCTCAAATTTTTCTCTATAGATTTGAAGCTTTGCCTCTTTGACATTTGAGTCACCTGCATATATATTCTCAAGCTTGCCCCATACATTTTTGGCAGTTTTACAACCCAACACCTTATGATAAGTAGATTCAATAAGTCCACTGATAATAATATTCTTTGCTTTTGCATCATTTACCAAATTCTTCTTACCTTGTTCATCCGTAGTTGATGTAAATCCATTTAAAACAGTGTCCCATACTTCGTAACCTTGCACAAAGAGATAGAACTCCATTCTTCCTTTCCATAGTGCATAATTATTTTCATTGAATAGAGGTACACCATTCTTAGTATGCTCCATGACCTCCTTCCAGCTGTTAAACTGCTATTGAAGGAACCAACCTCTGATACCAATTGTTGGAAATAGTGAGGGGGGGGGGGGGGTGAATCAGTATTCCTTTCAATTAGAGAATTATTTAATCTTCAATTATTATCAGTTTTTTTACAATGATAGAAGTAAACAAGAGGAACACAAATGCATACAATTTTTAAGGTGCAAACCCACTCCGGGACAAAAACCACCTAATGCTTTTCTAATAATTCTTTAATATTCAACTCCAATTGAAAATGAAGCTCCAACTTCCTAGAATCTAGAAAAGCATTCTTCTCTAGCTCCCACTGGATGGATGCTCCAATGCCCGAGATTCTTTAGTATTTAACTGAATGGATGCCCCAACACCCAATGAGCTACAACTCACCCTAGCACCACCCTACCACACTATAGAAGAATAAAATAAGAATGGACTCCCGTACCAAGGAAAATGGTCCACCTTACAATGATATAGAATGATGTAGAAGAAGAATATATACTAGACCATAACCCCAACTTTGACACAACCACCTAATGATGATCCTAGACCTCCCAACACTGCCTCTTCAAGCCTTGGTAGATAGACACTAGTACAATTTTTACAATAATGTATTTACAATGACTTAGCACAATGATACCTTTACAATGATTGTATGCAGTGCTGCCCACTTGAAGAATTCATAGGATTAACTTCTTGTTGCTGTTATACACGTTGGTTGATTCTCTTTTCATGCTACCCTCTGCTACACCTTGCTTTGCTTTGTTGCCCTAGAAAGTCTAGTCCTTTGCAACCCTTGACAACACATGATCTAGCTTTTTCTTTTCCTTCTAGGAGCTCGATATTGAATCTGGTGTATCTCTGTTATTTCAGATCCTAAATATTTTATTTTTAGTCTAGTATTAGTCCTCTGAGTCGTCTTTCCAATGCCATAGGTCTGACCCAATTTGGATTCTTCAAGAGAGAGTTATACCCAATATCTCACAATGCCCTAATTATGGAATGTTTTAGTAGAGCACACTTGTACGGCATGCCACGTGTCACTATTTATTCATTTGGATCTGAAATTGATAGAGAAAAAACTAAAGACTATGCAATATCTGCTACTTTTTACGGAATTTCAATCCGATACTCAGCGAGAGAGTTATGACGATTTTACCAAGGTCACTTCTTTGAGATGAATTTGAGGAGCCTGCAAAAACCCTGACTTCCACAGATCATATCTCCAAAAATATTGCACACCTTGATCTGAAATTTTTACAGTAGCTTCCTCAGGACTTCAGCTTCACCTCATAAAAATTTCAGCTTCTGAACCTTCGTAGAAAAAAAATGTAGAGCGAAAATTCCACGATGATTTGTTTCAGATGGCGAAATCCATTGCATAAGGAGGAAATGAGGATCACAATTTATATAAATGCTTAGGTTGAGAGGGGCTTCAACAAGTGAACGTGGGAGGGATTTTAGAAGCTTAAAAAATATTAATTATGAATTTTCAATGACCCATGCCCCAACCCCATGGGGTTTTAGCCCACTAACTGGTGGTAGAAACTTCAAACATGAATATCTCTCAAACCATGAAGAATTACATGGCGTGCCATATATCAACGGAAACATCTCGACAAGCAGAAACCATCAAAAGAATTATTGACCCAGAATATATTAATTTGGTAGGTCAAAATTCCCATGCAATATTGGGTTAGCCCCTGGTGCTGCTTGGGTTGACATCAATAACAACCGCTGAACAAAATTATGTATATATCATGGATCACGAAACAATCTCATAAAAAACTCTAATCCAAGAGCTTTCAGTACAATATACAATCATCTTACACTGTCATATAAAAATTGGAAAATACATGCACCAATTTACTGCCTCCTGACAGCCTGCCTCCACTACGAAATCCCTGCTAATCACAATCCCTGAATGAATGAGATCCAGCTTTCCTTGACTGCGCAATCCTCATTGGCATATCCAATGTGTGTGTGGTTTCATGAGTGCACCCACTAATGTCACAACTGATATTCAAACTGTCCCTTTCACCTATCTCTCAACTAGGTCTCCAATGGATCTGACATGGATGTAGTTGCATGTGAGACCACTGATTGTGAATTAATTAAATAATTAATTCACTGATCTCTCACTAGTGTATGTTCAGTTACAACTAGCAAAACTGATTTTAACTCACTTAACTGAGTTAAACTACTTTACAACTCACATAACTACACATCCAACTCTGTTACATCTTCAAATCACTCAGTTACAACTAAGTCCACTTCCATGTCCCACCAACCAACCACTCAAACTAAAATCCACTTGGCTAACTAATTTTCCACTTCAATTAACTATTTCCAAGTGCTCATTGAGAATAGATTAATGTTTATTATCCAATTATTATTATAATATAATAATAATCGATATGCATTCTATATTTAGACATGAGATCTATAAATAGACTTCGCAGATGCATCTAAAAATAGAACATAATCTATAAATAGAATTTTCTCACCATTCTAAAATAGACTCCCGCTATAAATAGAATTTTCTCACTATTCTAAAAATAGACTTACACGTAAAAATAGCCTGTGGGACCCACCTAGTGTAGGTGCTTAATTTTCACTAGGATCATCATCTTGTTTAATCTCAAGACTCCCTCTCAACAAGAAAGGGATTATCCTTCACCCCGATCTTGTCTCTATGGTATTCTAATTTTCTCTTGGTGAGCGCCCTCGTTAGAATATCTGCATCTTTATCTTTTGTAGGAATGTTGTAATATTCATTCTTAGGTATTTCAATAATATGGACAACAAAAACGTTGTTTTCATAAAATTACACCATAGAATGGAGAAACGAGACTTGGATCCTTTAGTTTATGTATAATAACCCTTACATACAGAATGGGATTAGAAACAAATCACTTTAGCTATGTTAAACAGATCTCCCCAGCCCAATATAGCTCAAAAACACCCAAACCCCATGACTTTTACAAAACAAAAATTTTGAATCATGTGACAATGTTATTCCATGAGGGTTTCTACAGAAAAATATGAATCATAACAGGTCTAGAGATTTCATTATTCATAGAGCCAAGAAAATGGAGGTCTAGCCCCTTTTATACAAAATGGAGACAACCCGGCAAGGGTTTCATGAGTGCAATAAAATGGTAGTTCTGTAGAAAAATCATGTAGTCTACTGAAAATATGTATAGATATGGCTGAAAAATACATAAGATGGCTAAATAATACATCAAATATATGAAGACGATCCTTACTAGCCTTCCAAGAGAGGAAGAGTCCCTCTCTCCTAGGGAACTAGCACCAAATCAATGGATTTAACCCTACCACAACATCAACTTCAGAAATGACGTAGTTTCTGCAAGAGACTACGATGTAGAGGTTGGTGACTGCTTGAACAAAATTCTGTTGGTGGAAATGTAGCCCATAATCCTCCTCTTGGATCCCTTCAACAAGCTGAACCAAGAAAGAGAATGGAACTCCCGCATGAGAATTACTTGCACTAAACAGTGCATTAAACCCAGTTAAACAGCTGAATCATGCAAGAAGTCATAAGACCCAATGATAGACAAGATTCAGAATGCCTCTCATGGTTTCCATCCCTTTCCTTTTATTCTTGGTGAGTCTCCTCACCCTTGACCCCACACATTCATGAGGTTACTTCCTTGCAAAGATTCCTCCATCAAAACTGTGTTATCCCCACTAGTTTCCCTCCTATTTTAGTAGTGTTTTTGATTTTGCCAACATAGACCCAATCCTCATGCATTTCCTCCTTTCACACCAAAGGTGGCTTCATTTTTCCTACTTACACTGATCCCCTTTCACATTGGGAATGCTTTATTCCTACTAAAGAGATTTAAGGGTCTCCCTACCCCATTTATTCTTCTAAGCTGCAAAATAGAGCAACATATAATATTCCAACTAGTAGCAGCTAATTTGGAATATTACAGTCCTCCCCTCTCAAAAGTTGCTTGTCCTCAAGCAACAACAAAGAAGGATGCTACACGATCTTCTCTTCTTTCCAAATGGCATCCTCATCAGGAAGATTCCTCCATCGAATCAGATATTCTTTGATCACTCGGTTCCTTAGCTGCCTCTCCCATGTATCCAAGATGGCCTCTGGTTGAAAAACTAGATGGCCTTCATCATTAATAGGTGGGAGGTCCAGATTGACAACTACATTTTTCCCAATGGCCTTCTTGAGGCACGAAACATGGAAGATGTTATGGCTCTTGCTCCCCTTAGGAAGCTCCAACTTATATGCTACTTCCCCAACACAACGGATCACCCTGTATGGTCCATGGAAACGTGGTTTGAGCTTCTTAGCCCCATTATATTTGAGTGTAGATTGTCTATAAGGCTGAATATAGAGATAGACCAAATCATTCACCTCAAAGTGCCTCTCTATCCGACCACGATCAACATATATCTTCTGCTGGTTTTGTACAGTAGCAATGTTGTCTTTGAGGGCCCGAATTATGTCCTGGCTCTCTTGTATCCATTCCTTTTCTCTGGGAGCCTTGCTTGCTCCAAACATGACATCAAAAAATGAGAGTGCACCATACCCATAGAGAGCTTGGAATGGGGTCATACCAATGGACATATGGTAAGTGGTGTTGTAGCAGTACTCCCCCAAATGGAGCCAATGCAACGAGCCTTCTGTTTCCCTGAAACATAGTTTCTCAAGTATCCTTCCAGCCACTTGTTTACTATTTCAGTTTTCCCATCGGTTTGTGGGTGATAGCTAGTACTGGGTGTCATTTCAGCCCCCACTAACCAATTTTTTTTTTTTCAAAATCCACCCGTGAAGTGGCTATCTCGGTCACTGACTATGGTCTTTGGGAGACCATGGAGCCTAAACACATCTCTAAAGAATATCTCAACCACCTGTGAAGCAGTATAACGTGCAAAAATTGCAAAGAAGTGTGAATATTTTGTTAGTCTATCAAAAACTACAAAAAGTACAATCCTTACCTTGAACGGTAGGTAGATTGGTGATGAAGTCCATGGAGATGCTCTCCCATTTTTCATTTGGAATGGGAAGTGGCTGCAATAACCCTGCAGAATGGGTGTGTTCTCCCTTTTTCTATTGGCAAACTATGCACTCCTTAATGTGTTGGAGTACATCCTCCTTGAGACCCTTCCATGAGAATCTCTCATGTATGGCCTGATAGGTCTTTGTGAATCCTTAATGCCCTCCAAGTGGGGAATCATGTGATGCTTGTAAGATACTCTCTTTGAGCTTAGAATTCTTAGCCAGAAATACCCGGTCCTGGTAATAGATGATCTCATCCATCAATCTATACCTCTCATCAAATATCACCCCATTAAGTATCTCACATGCAAAATCATCCTTGGAATACTCAACCAACAATTGAGCCTTCCAATCTACATCCATGCCCCTTAAGGATAGCGCTGCTGGCCTCCAAGATAGAGCATCAACCAATACATTGCTCTTCCCTTTGACATAATCTATGTTAAAGTCATATGCTTGGATTTTTCTGACCCATTTCTATTGTCTCTCTCGGAGATACTTATGCTCAAGGAAAAATCTGAGACTATTATGATCAGTCTTCACCCTGAATTTATTCCCCACCAAGAATTGCCGGAATTTGGCTAAAGCATGCTCCAATTTTTATTATTATCATAGATGGGGTATAGCCTCTCATGTGGCAGCAACTTCCTACTATCAAAGGCTATAGGATGCCCTCCTTGCATCAATAATGCTCCAATACCTTCCCCTGATGCATCACACTCAAGCACAAAAGGTTGAGAAAAATCTGGTAGAACTAACACGGGGCAACTACTCATTACCTCTTTGAGCTTATCAAAAGCTCTCTGCATTGTAGGTGTCCAAATGAAAGCTCCTTTCTTTGTCAAACCTATAAGTGGATATGCTAGTTGAGAGGACCCTTTGTCAAACTTCTAGTAATATGTGCATATGCCTACAAAACCCCAGAGTTCTGTAACATTCCTTGTGTTAGGCCAATCTTCGATAGCCTTGATCTTTTCTTCATGGAATCTTACTCCATCTACTCCAATGATGTGGCCTAAGTAAAGCATCTTTGTAAGTCCAAACTCACATTTAGAGAGCTTAGCATAGAATTGCCGCTCTTTAAGGATATGCAAAACTGTCTCAATATGTTGCAAGTGTTCCTCCCATGTACGACTGTAAATGAGAATGCCATCAAAGAAGACCAACACAAACTTTCTCAAATGACCATAGAAGATGTGGTTCATGAAATATTGGAATGTTGCAGGGGCATTGGTCAACCCAAAACGCAATACAAGAACTCAAAATGCCCATAGTGACACTTGAACACTGTCTTAGGGATGTCCTGATATCTCACCTTGATTTTATGGTACCCGGATCTCAAATCAATCTTGGAGAAATATTTGGATCCTCTTAGTTCATCCATCAGCTCATTGATCTTGGGAATTGGGTACCTATTATTCATTGTCTTCTTGTTCAATTCTATATAGTCAATGCACATCCTTAATGTGCCATCCTTCTTTTTAACCAAGGCCACTGAAGATGCAAAAGGGCTAGTACTAGGCTGGATATGTCCTAGAGCCAATAACTCTTGGATGGCCCTTTCGATATCATCCCTATAAGCTTTGGGATGCCTATAAGGGGTGGTACTCACTTCTTGAATCCCTTTCTCCAACTCAATAGTATGCTCAAACCATCGATTAGGAGGCCTCCCTAGTGGGATATCTCCAAACACTGTAGAGTACCGGTCTAGGAGAGCTTGTACATCTTGATGTGCTGGTGAATCCTTGCCCCCAGCTTCAGATAGATGCAGTTCTACTACCCACTCTATGTCTTCTCTGCATAAATCTGCTTCCATCCTGTGAGCTAAAACAACTTGAGGTGGGTAAGAGTGTATGCCTTTGATTTTCTGTTGCTTGCCATTCCCTTTGTCTGTCCAGTCCATCTCTAGAGTCTCCCAATCAGTGGTAACTCTCCTGAGAGTGATTAACCACTAGACACCCAATATAACATTGGTGTCAGGAATATCAACCACAAAGAAGCGGTCTGTAAGAGTGTAAGTTCCCATGGTGATAGACAATTTTGGAACATACTTGGCACACTGCAGACTTCTGGCTCCTGGAACCAAAACTGAGAAGCCTTCAAAGTCTTCCATGTGGATACCCCTTCTTTGTACTAGTTGTGAGTCAATGAAGTTATGAGTAGCTCCATTGTCTGATATTCTTTGTCCCATAATAGTGCCTCTAACCCTCAAGGTCAGATATTTCGGGATCCCTCTTAACGCTGCAAGAGCTCCTCCCTTTGGAGAAAATGTTTTTACTGCATCTTCTGTAGGTGGTACAGTGTTGGCCCTTTCCTCCTCATCGGAAAATATCTCAATGCAATGTGCCTTCCCAACAACGCATTGATGGTTTGGCACCCATGGTTCTTGACAAGTGAGGCATAGTTTTTCCTTCCTCAATTTCTTCTGATAATTTTTGAGAGGTGTCCTCCCTTGACCCTCTCTTGGCCATGAATAAATCTCCTGCTGACATAATGCCTTTGTCTTGGGCAAAGCATGTTGTAAATCTCTAGCCTTCTCCACAACTTCTTGGAGTGTAATAGGCTGAGTAGATTTCACCAACCATGCAATGGTTCAGCTATCCCATCAATAAACATGTAGATCCTCCTGCTCATAGTGAGGTTGGATACCATTACCGAAAGCTTCAAATATTCAACAATATAGTCTTCTAGGTCTCCCTTTTGTTTGAGCTTGGTTAGCTCAACAAAGTGAGCCTCCGGATCCCTTGGATCAAATATATCTACCAGTCTTCTGGTGAAAACTGAGTTTGAAGTGATATGACCATGCCCAAGTGTAGTCAACCCATGGAACCACCATGCATGAGACTCCCCTTGCAAGTGTATCACAACTATTTTGATAGCTTCTATTTCAGAAACTCTTTTGAGCTGGAAATAAGTATCCAACTTTTCCACCCAGGCCTTGGCTGTGCACTTAGGTGATCCATCATATGAAGGCAAGAAGAACCTTCCCATACTGTGTTGTAGGCCTGAACCCTGCATAAATCCTCCTTTCTTCTGGTGATGATAAGTCATTTTTCCATCCTTGATCCGACATAACTCTTGAAAGCTCAAGTGTTCATTGAATCCTTGGGATTGGGATTCATACTCCACAAAATAATCACCAAGGGTTTCTTCCTCCCCTTCCTTAGATAGGAATTTTGGCATAGTGGAATGCTGTGAAGAAGTATGTGTGGCTGAATGTGATGTGCTGGGACTTGCTTCATGACAAAACCCTCTAAGGGCTTCCTTATGCCTCAAATCCTTGATATCTTTGGCAATGCCATGCATGTTTTGAAGGAGAAGATTTGGAATCTATTTCTCCTCCATAACTATAGATATAATTTTCCCCACAAGCTGAGCCAAGAAGAGAGTTTCGATACCACTGTAATATTCCTTCTTAGGAATTTCAACAATATGGATAGTAAAAACGTTTTTTTTCAGAAAATTACACTATAGAATGGAGAAATAGGACTTGGATCATTTATTTTATATATAATAGCCCTTACATATAGAATTGGATCAGAAACAAATCACTCTAGCTATGTTAAACAGACCTCCCCAACCCAATATAGCTCAAAAACACCCAAACCCCATGACTTTTACCAACATTTTTTTTTGAAGCATGTGATAGTGTTATTCCATGAGGGTTTCTACAAAAAAATATGAATCATAACATATTTTGAGATTTCATTAATCATAGAGCCAATAAAATGGAGGTCTAGCCCCTTTTATACAAAATGGAGACAACCTGACAAGGGTTACATGAGTGCATAAGTATAAAATGGTAGTTCTGCAGAAAAATCACGCACTATACTACAAATATGTATAGATATGGCTGAATAATACATCAAATATATGAATACCCTCCTTACTAGCCTTCCAGGTGAGGAAGAGTCCCTCTCTCCTAGGGAACTAGCACCAAATCAAGGGATTTAACCCTACCATAGCATCACCTTCATAAAATGACGTAGTTTCTACAAGAGACTGTGCTGTAGAGGTTGGTGACTGCTCGAACCAAATTTTTTTGGTGGAAATGTAGCCCAGAATCCTCCCCTTGGATCCATTCAACAAGCTGAACCAAGAAAGAGAATGGAACTCCCGCATGAGAATCCCTTGCACTAAAAAGTGCAGAAAACCCAAATAAATAGCTAAAGCATGTAAGAAGTCATAAGATCCAAACATAGACAAGATTTAGAATGCCTCTCATGGTTTCCATCCCTTTCATTTTATTCTTGGTGAGCCTCCTCACTCTTGACCCCACACATTCATGAGGTTACTTCCTTGCAAATATTCCTCCATCAAAACTGTGATGTCCCCACTAGTTTCCCTCCTCTTTTAGTACCGTTGTTGATTTGGTCAACATAGACCCAATTCTCATGCATTTCCTCCTTTCACACCAAAGGTGGCTTCATTTTGCCTACTTGCACTGATCCCCTTTCACATTGGGAATGCTTTATTCCTACTAAATAGATTTAAGGGTCTCCCTACCCCATTTATTCTTCTAAGCTGCAAAATAGAGCAACATATAATATTCCAACTAGTAGCAGCTAATTGGGAATATTAAAAATGTACTGAAGCAACATGACATTTCGTTGCACACAATCTCTAATATGATGATACCAGATATCTATATGCTTAGATCTATCATGAAACACAAGATTAATCGAGATTTTAATGAAACTTTGATTATCACAATGAATCACTGTAGGATCGAAATGAGAACCCAAAAAACCAACCAGGATATTTCTCATCTAGATAGCCTCACATGCAACTTGACATGCTGCCATGTATTCCTCTTCCACTGAACTGAGTGCCATGGATATTTATTTCCTGTTGTACCAAGAAATAGCTGTAGATTTGATACTAAAGACCCCTCCTAATGTTATCTTTTTGTCTATTGGGTTTCCTGCCCAATCTGCATCCATGAAGCCATGCAACTTCACCTCATTTATCTGTCTGTACCATAAGCCATACTCAGATGTTCCCCTCAGGTATCTAAGGACATGCTTTCCCACCTTCCAAAAGAGCTTGGTAGGCTTAACCATCGCTTGACTAATCTAGTTCACCGCATAGCATATGTCCCATCTTGTATTCACTAAATACATTAGCGAACCCACTAATTGTTGATAGACAGTAGCATCCACTACCTCTCCAGATGTAGCATCCTCTTTCCTCCAGTTTCCTGGAAGAGGAGTATCCATGAGTTTGCAGCCCTCCATGTGAAACTTACCCAGTATCTCCCTTGCGTACTTTCCTTGAGACACAAAAATTTCACCATCTCATTGCCATATTTCAAAACCAAGGAAATAATGAAGGAGGCCCATATCCTTCATCTCAAACTTCTTTGTAAGGTCCTCCTTGCATGAGTGTATCAACTTCTCATCACCAGTTAGTATTAAATCATCAACATAAAGAACAATGGTTAAAAGCTTACCCTCCACCACAATTTGGTATAGGTTTGCATCTGCCTCACTCTTGGTGAAGCCAAGTCCAGTGATATAACTGTCGGTCTGAGTGTACCAAGCACATGGTGCTTGCTTCAGCCCATACAATGCTCTTTTGAGTCTACACACATGCAACTCGCTGCTGAAGATCTCAAATCCTTCAGGCTGCTCAATATACACTTCTTCCTCAATGATCCCATTAAGGAACGTAGTCTACACATCCATTTGATGAATGTGCCAACCAATCTACTCTAAGAGGAAAGGATGGTCCTTATGGAAGAATACCATGTGATAGGTGCGAAGGTTTCTTCATAATATATCCCCTCAATCTATTAGAAGCCCATAGCCACAAATATGTCCTTGTATTTCTCAACACTCCCATTAGTAGCTTGCTTTACCTTGTAGATCCATCTTGAACCTACCACTGATTTATCAACCAGCCCTGGAACAATTTCCCAAGCATTGTTTCTGACAATGGAGTCATACTCCTCCACCATTGC
Source organism: Pinus albicaulis (assembly GCA_034641835.2). NCBI lineage: Eukaryota > Viridiplantae > Streptophyta > Pinopsida > Pinales > Pinaceae > Pinus > Pinus albicaulis. The sequence goes on from CM076581.1 coordinate 288,969,891, forward strand.
ATCTACCCATGTGGGCTCCTACACTTCTTCCTGAAAGGAAGATGGCTTAGTCACAAAACATTTTCTCATGAGAGCCATGTATCTAGTGAATCGGTCAGGAGACTGTCTTTTTCTGCGTTGTGAAGTAGGGACTCCTACATTCTGTGCAACATCAAGTTTCAGCCTCTCAGCTTATGTGGTACACCTTCTGCCAGTTTTGATGTTTGGCTCTGTGTGAGTGGACTCCTCCACTCCATGAACCTCCTCATGTGGCTGATCCACATCTACAGACTCATCTTTGGGAACCAACAGTTCATCCTCCCCATGCAAGTATAGCTCCCTCTCAAGCAATAACTGCATGGCTTTCCCCTCATCAAATTTTATATACCGTCACATAATAGTCATCTTATTGTTAGGCAAATACCCACGATAATTATGAGGTGTTTCTGTGTACCCCTCAAATATCCCAACTTCAGCAGTCGGCTCCAGCTTCTTCCTGTCGTTCTTTGTCACATGCACATAAATAGATGAGCCAAAAATATTAATGTTAGAAACATCCGGTTTCTTACTAGTGAAAACTTCTTCAGGTGTACTCATGCCAAGTACTCTGTGAGGACAATGGTTTTGCACATAAACTGCAGTGTTGCATGCTTCCACCCAAAAATGCATTGGTGGTCCTTGATCATGCATCATTGCTCATGCTTCACCCATGATCATTCCGTTCTTCCTCTCTGTGACCCCATTTTGCTATGGGTTATGAGGCACTATGAGTTCTCTTTGAATTCCTTGTTTGCTGCAGAAGTCTTTGAATTCGTTAGAGATGTATTCTCCACCATTCTTGCTCCTTAGAGCCTTCACTTTCTTCCCCGACTCTTTCTCCACCAATTCCTTAAACTCACAGAACTTTGAGAATGTTTGATCCTTCTTCTGCATGAAGAATATCCAAAATTTACAAGAAAATTCATCAACAAAAATAACATAATGCCTTTGTTTTTCTATTGAAGCAACCGAGAATGGTCCAAACATGCTAGTGTGAACTCTCTACTGGATCATCGAAGCACGAATCTCCTTTTCATGAAAGGTGGAATTTACATACTTCCCCATGGTGAAACACTTGCACTGATCTAACTGAGCAAGTGTTCCAATTGGAAGTCCAGTAGATATTTGTTGCATGACTTTCAAGGTTCCATGATGAAGATGGCCCAATCGCCTATGCCATAATTCGACCTCATCCCAGCTCACCACATTTTTTGCCTTGCCGATCATGGCAACGCAACCATCTACCTCTAGCTTGTAGATATTGTTAACTTGAATCCCTATCCTCTTGGCTTGACCCATTGTTTTATGTCATAGGAAATCTTTTCCATCGCTAAAAAAAACATCATAGCCTCTATCCTACAACATCACGACTAAGACCAAGTTTTTCTTCAGACCTGGAACATGCATAACATCTTTCAATTGAAATGGTTTACCTAAATCCCTCTCAAAGGTAATGGTACCAATGCCGGTCGCATCGTTTCTTCCATCGTCACCCATATCTATGTGCATTTGGAGATCTTTCTCCTCCAAGTCACTTGAAAGCTCTTTATCTCTCGTCATTTGGAAGGAAGCACCACTATCAAGATACCACTTCGATCAAATTGCGCTTGAAACCAAGCATGTGATAAAAGAGAAATCAATTTCAAATTGCAAGGCAAGTGCCTCACCAGCTGCAGTTCTAGTAGCCTTCTTGTTCTTCTTCTTCTATGGGCAGTTAGTGGCGAGATGCCCATGTTCGTGACAGTGAAAACACTTCACCTTGGATAAATCCAGCTTCTTACCTTTAGACTATATTTTGAATGGAATTTATTCCCTTTCCATTTCCTTGCCTTGGTAGCCAAAGCACAAACCTCTTCATCATCATGCTTTGATGAAGAGCCATCTCTGGTGTTCCTCCTGAACTCCTCCTGCATTAGATCCGACCACTGTTGTTCCCAATCCAACACTTTTTCTTGTCCGTTGACAGGGTCTTGATAATTGTGCCAACTCTTAGGAAGTCCCAAGAGAGCCAAGCTCACCAAATAATCATAAGTAATAGTGATTACCACACTCCCCAATTCATCCCGACATTGGTCAAACGTTGTGAGGTACTTTGGAATATTGTCACCCTTCTCCATCTTGTTCTTTCTGAGTTTATCCTTCAGTGCCAATTTCCTATTGTCACTATTGCTTTGGAAAATATCTGTCAAAGCCTTCCACATAGCATATGGAGTGGATTTACCATGAAGGCTTGAGACAATGTGGTCTCATACACCTTCTAATAGAATCCTTCTCGTCTTCGTTACTTTCTTTTCCATGCATCAAGTATTGCAACATCTGTCGAAGTGGGATTAGGAACATCACTGTTGATGAATTCCTTCAAGCCATTATCTTCAAGCACCACCGTTATCCTGTCCATCCAGAAAATGTAGTTCGAGCTACCCTCGAGTGCATACTCTAGCCATAAGCCATTGAAATCCATTTCGATGTTTACTCAACTGTCACACCAAGAAATTCTTGCAACAAATTCGAATTGTTTCCACCAACAAACTCAGCTACTGCTTCAAAATTGCAATCTTCTTTGCTGTGATACCATGTAGAAATTTTAATACAATTATGTATTGCCTGTATTCTTCTGGTATAAAAATTATATGCCAATATTAAATACAGAATCACTTCTACAAAAATTCTTGCGGAAATTTCAAACACGATCGCCAATTGAAAACACATGAAGAAAGATCAAGCACACATAACACAGATGTTTTTATCGGGAAAGCATAAAGCTAAAAACCCCACTATCATATATTATGTATATATCATGGATCATGAAACAATCTCATACAAAAATCTAATCCAATATCTCTCAGTACAATATACAATCATCTCACACTGTCATACAAAAATTGGCAAATACATGCGCCAATTTACTGCCTCCAGAAAACCTGCCTCCACTGCGTAATCCCTGCTAATCAAAATCCCTAAATGAATGAGATCTAGCTTGCCTTGACTGCGCAATCCTCAGTGGCATCTCCAATGTGTGTGTGGTTGCATGAGTGCACCCACTAATGTCACAAATGATAGTCAAACTATCCCTTTCACCTATCTCTCAACTGGGTCTCGACTAGATCTGACATGCATGTGGTTAAAAGTAGTAAATATTCAGTTTCATGTGAGACCATTGATTGTGAATTAATTAAATAATTAATTCAATCATATCTCACTAGTGTATGTTCAGTTACAACTAGCACAACTAAGTTTAACTCACTTAACTGAGTTAAACTACTTTACAACTCACATCACTACACATCCAACTCTATTACATATTCGAATCACTCAGTTACAACTAAGTCCACTTCCATGTCCCACCAACCAACCACTCAACATGAATTCCACTTAGCTAACTGATTTTCCACTTTAGTTAACTATTTCCAAGTGCTCATTGAGAATAGATTAATGTTTATTGTCCAATTATTACTAAGAGATAATAATAATCGGCATGCATTCTATATTTAGACATGTGATCTATAAATAGACTTCGCAAATGATCTAAAAATAGAACATCATCTATAAATATAATTTTCTCACCATTCTAGAAATAGAATTCTAGTATAAATAGAATTTTCTAACCATTCTAAAAATAGACTTACACCTAAAAATAGCCTGTGGGCCCCACCTAGTGTAGGTGCTTAATTTTCACTAGGATCATCATCTTGTTGAATCTCAACACTCCCTCTCAACAAGAAAGGGATTATCCTTCTCCTCAATCCTGTCTCTATGGTATTCGAATTTTCTCTTGGTGAGCACCTTCGTTAGAATATCTGCATCCTGATCTTCCGTAGGAATGTACTGAAGCAACATGATCTTCCATTGCACACAATCTCTGATATGATGATACCAGATATCTATATGCTTAGATCTATCATGAAACACAGGACTAATCGAGAGTTTAATGCAACTTTGATTATCACAATGAATCACTAGAGGATCTAAATGAGAACCAAACAAACCAACCAGGATCTTTCTCATCTAGATAGTCTCACATGCAGCTTGAATTGCTGCCATGTATTCCGCTTCCGCTGAATTGAGTGCCATGGATATTTGTTTCTTGTTGTACCAAGAAAAAACTATAGATCTGATACTGAAGACCCCTCCTAATGTGCTCTTTCTTTCCATTGGGTTGCCCACCCAATATGCATCCGTGAAGCCATGCAACTTAACCTCATATTTATGTCTATACCATAAGTCATACTCAGATGTGCCCCTCAAGTATCTCAGGACATGCTTGCTCGCCTTCCAAAAGATCCTGGTAGGCTTAACCATCACTTGACTAAGCTGGTTCACCGCATAGCATATGTCTGGTCTTATATTCACTAAATACGTTAGCGAGCCCACTAACCGTCGATACATAGTAGCATCCACTACCTCTCCAGATGTAGCATCCTCTTTCCTCCAGTTTCCTGGAAGAGGAGTATCCATGGGTTTGCAACCCTCCATGTGAAACTTACCTAGTATCTCCCTTTCACACTTGTCTTGAGACACACAAATTTCACCATCTCATTTCCATATTTCCAATCCAAGGAAATAATGAAGGAGGCCCATATCCTTCATCTCGAACTCCTTTTCAAGGTCCTCCTTGCATGAATGTATCGACTGCTCATCACCAGTCATTATTAAATCATCAACATAAATAACAATGATTAAAATCTTACCCTCCAACACAATTTGGTATAGGTTTGCATACGCCTCACTCTTGGTGAAGCCAAGTCCGGTGAAATAGCTGTCGATATGGGTGTACAGAACATGGGGTGCTTTCTTTATCCCATACAACGATCTTTTGAGTCTTCACACACGTGACTCGCTACTGAAGATCTAAAAACCTTCAAGTTTCTTAATGTACACTTCTTCCTCAATGATCCCATTAAGGATGGTAGTCTTCACATCAATCTGATGAATGTGCCAACCAATCTAATCTATGAGAGCAAGGATGGTCCTTATGGAAGAATACCGTGCAACAGGTGCAAAATTTTCTTCATAATCTATCCCCTCGATCTGTGAGAAGCCCTGGGCGACAAATCTGGCCTTGTATTTCTCAACACTCCCATTAGCATCTTGCTTTACCTTGTAGATCCATGTTGAACCTACCACTAATTTATCAATCAGCCTTGGAACAATTTCCCAAGCACTGTTTCTAACAATGGAGTCATACTCCACCATTGCATCTACCCATGTGGGCTCCTCCACTGCTTCCTAAAAGTAAGATGGCTCAGTCACAACACATTTGCTAATGAGAGCCATGTATCTAGTGAATCGGTCAAGAGACTGTCTTTGTCGGCGCTATGAAGTAGGTACTCCTGCATTCTTTGCAACATCAAGTTTCAGCCTCTCAACTTATGTGGTATGCCTTCTTCCAGTTATGATGTTTGGATTTTTGATCCAATTTTAGATTATTAAAATTGTATTGAAATTACTCAAACAACCAAGATGGTCATTTGGAATTTGGTAATTATCGATTATGTAATAATTTAGGTATTGATCAAGATGGTCATCAATTTGTGAGTTCAAAAGTTCGACATCGATCGACATTGACTTCAGTTTCGACACCAACAAATATGTTTCAAAAGCGCCAATCAAGACATCTTCAAGTCGACCTGCAGAAAAAACAACAAGTTTGTCGAAGACTTATGTAATAAAACTTGTCCTAAGTCTTAACTGTAAGGTAGAAAATGTTTGTAGTCTTCTTTGTAAACCTTATTGGATAAAAAAGATCCTAAGGTGAAAAGGACTAAGTTTAAGTCCTAAGGACTAGCGCTAAGACATTAGTGTCAAATGAAAACAAACTTAGCATGTGTATAGACCTAATTCTATTCCTAGGACTAAATGTTAATCAAAGTCCTAGCAACCTAAGTCTAAACATTACTAGCACAATATTCAAACCATAAACCTTTTTTTTATCAAGGTTCGGAAGTCAGGTTTAAATCCATAGTCAAAAACCATTGAAAAACCTTATTATAAAGGTTTAGGTGATATGGTAATAAAACCATAGTGCAAATGGTTCGGGTTATAAGTTTTGAAACATTGTAATAAAAATTTAATATAAACCCATAGTGTTATGTTAGAACATCCGTGTGTTGAAACCGCATGCATATGATTGGGATTTTGTGACTATGACAGGTTTCAAGCCGTGTGCCAAAAGACGGTATCGGGAGCGGAACCTGGTGTCAAAGTTCCAGAGACTGCCAGATGTTAGAACCTGTGATGAATATGACATGTGACAGACGTATCGGAACTGTCGGCGTTAGGGACCAAGATCGCCCGAGGAAAACTATAGACCATAGGATGGAAATTTCAAAGTTGACAGTTGTTGTGTCATGTGATCAAATGCATCGCAACAACAACAGATAAGTAAGACTATCAAGGGTTACATCGAACCCGCCTGTTTGTTCACACGCAACCTTTATCATTTCCTCTCGGTGAGGCTAACCGTCAGGGTTAAGGCCTATCATAAAGTTTAAAATGGGTTTGTAAATTAAATACAAACACAGAGTTTTCCAAAACTGACGGGAACAAGACCACAGTAGCAGGGATGTTCACCTGTTCACATGCGAAATGTCAGATCTTCTGCCCAGTTAGTTAGCCATCAGGGCTAAATTATATCCAAATTTTAAAAGTGGGTATTTTTATTTATTTCAGCGCTATGGTAATGCAACTTATTCATAGGTTCATGAATGAAGTTTAATTCGAAGACCTCATCACCAAATTATCTCAACCAAATGTTAATTTTGGTTATTTGAGATTCGAGGTAGATTTGTGAAGCCATGAAATTATGAACTCCCCTTATAAAAAAAGAAAGCATGTTTCTTTATAAAGAAGAAGAGACCTCAAAGGAAGAAAGTTCTTTGTAAAGGAGGGATTGTTGAGGAGAGTTTTCCCTACTTCAAGAAGAAGTAGGCACTCTTAAGAAGACATAAGATATAATTGGTGGAGAGTTTCTTGTTGCATGTTTATTGAAGGAGCAAAGGCCATCCTACTTGCATAAAGTCAATATCTAAGTACGTTGATAATTGACGAGATCAACTTCGACTTTCTAAAACTCTTTCAGCCACCATCCACTCAAAGGTCCATAAAGCTTTAGTTCCTTAGTTTTTTAGTGTGCAAATCATCCATGTATTTTCTTAATTGTTGAAAGAAAAGAGTTTGTATCAGTTAGCCTATTCAAGAGATAGTCCATATCTACAAACATCAGTTGTGCTTCTTGACTGATACTTCCTTGTAGTATTTCTCTTGGCTTAAAGAATACAACGGACGCACCTTACTGAGGCGAACCCGGAGACATACTCCAGGAGGGACGAACTCCATCACGAACTTCTTGTCTTATGGTATTGCTTATGTGAATGATGTGAAATGGTTAAATCTAAACATACATAGATTATTTCAAGTCTAAACAGTTAATGCATATAATAACTGTTCAGTAATACTTCCATTCACATTTTGTACAAGAACTAGGAAAGATCTTGGTAAATTTTGCATTTTAAGGACCTGAGTGTTAATCTCTATAAATTTCTATAGACGGAGTCTGTAAAGGGCCAGATAGCCTCTAGATCTCATCCTTTCTTTATAGGTGACATATCCAGTAAATGCCCCTACAATCAATCTCTGTATTAGAACTAAGTAACTCAGTTTCATTTTCAAATCAAGTGGTATCAGAGCAGTTAGTTCTTTGCAGGTACAAGATGGGAAAGAACACTCGACAGCTGTCAAAGCTAAGGGAACTCGAAGAGTTCAATCTACAATATAGGCAGGAGAATTCTGCATTGTGGAGGATGGTGCAAGCGCTAGAGAGTGACAAGCAAAGCTTGCAATCTGAATTGGAAGATTTGAGGAGAAATAAAAGAGGAAGCAATCCTCTCATGAAAGATGCAACTTCTAATGGCAAAAAGCCCATACTTTCTCTTCAACAGGAAGATAAAAGTAGTTCTTCTCTCTCATCTTCGCAAAAGTCAGCAAGGGAAGCCATTGGCTCCTTTTCTCAATCTCAGCTGAAGACAATGTTGATTCAATTATTTCACCAGGAAGTGATTCCAAATCTGAAGAAGTTTCTAGTCAGAAACTCAGTGTGATCCCTGAAAGGAAAGGCTTATCGATGATGAAAGCCATGGGATATCGTGAAGGCGAAGGCTTGGGGAAAAATGGACAAGGGAGACTTCAACCTATCCAGGTACAAGAGATACCTAAGAATCTGGGTCTAGGATGTGATGTGATAAAATGTGATTATTGCAGGAAGCTTGGTCACATCGCTGACTGATGTTGGTCAAAACATCCAAAAATTTTACCAAAAAAGCTCCAGGAGAAGAAAGGTAAGAAAAATCAGTCCTCTAATAGTAATGATTCTAATAGTGATTTCTTTTATAAAAATTTGATAATTGAAACAGTCAAGAGGATCTATCCATGTACTTTTTGCAAGAGTCCTTGGCATTGCGTGGAACAATGTTGGAAGAAAAAGGCTTACGGCAAACAAATTGGAGCAACAAAAAATCAGCCTTCAAATAATGATAAAGCATTGCAGGTAAAGAAACGTTCAGAATCAAGTTTGTTTCAATCAGCAAGCAACTCCGGAAACTCATCATCAAGTAAGAGGGAGAAAGCTTGTCAAAACTGCAAATTGTCAGGACATGTCAAAGAAAATTGTCCAATACTCCCAAGTGAAACAACATCGACACCAGTATCCCAGGAAGTATCCATGTCACCCACTGGAGAAAAATCCAATGATGAATGGAATTGGGCAGATTTTATGCCTTATGCTTATCTAGATCTAGAAAAGATGTAACTAGGTTCTAGAGTTGAATTTTTTTTCAAAAGTATTGTAATAAAACTTTTGGAGGACCAAAAGTTTTTTTAGTTGGGAGGTGTGATCAAATTTTAGATTATTAAAATTGTATCAAAATTACTCAAACAACCAAGATGGTCATTTGGAGTTTGGTAATTATCGATTATGTAATAATTTAGGTATTGATCAAGATGGTCATCAATTTGTGAGTTCAAATGTTCGACATCGATCGACATCGACTTTGGTTTCGACACCAACAAATATGTTTCAAAAGCACGAATCAAGACATCTTCAAGTCGACCTACGACAAAAACAACAAGTTTGTCAAAGACTTATGTAATAAAACTTGTCCTAAGTCTTAACTATAAAGGTCGAAAATGTTTGTAGTTCGCTTTGTAAACCCTATTGGATAAAAAAGATCCTAAGGTGAAAAGGACTAAGTTTAAGTCCTAAGTCCTAGGTTTAAGTCCTAAGGACTAGCGCTAAGACATTAGTGTCAAATGAAAACACACTTAACATGTGTAAAGACCTAAGTCTATTCCTAGGACTAAATGTCAATCAAAGTCCTAGCAACCTAAGTCTAAACATTACTAGCACAATATTCAAACCATAAAACTTTTTTTTATCAAGGTTCGGAAGTCGGGTTTAAATCCATAGTTAAAAACGATTGAAAAACCTTATTATAAAGGTTCAGGTGATATGGTAATAAAACCATAGTGCAAATGGTTCGGGTTATAAGTTTTGAAACATTGTAATAAAACTTTAATATAAACCCACAGTGTTATGTTAGAACATCCGCGTGTTGAAACCGTGTGCATATGATTGGGATTTTGTGACTATGACAGGTTTTAAGCCGCGTGCCAAAAGATGGTATTGGGAGCGGAACCTGGTGTCAAAGTTCTAGAGACTGCCATATGTTAGAACCTGTGATGAATATGCCATGTGACAGGCGTATCGGAACCGTTGAGGTTAGAGACCAAGACCGCTGGAGGAAAACTATAGACCACAGCAGGGAAATGTCAAAGTTGACAGTTTCCGTTTCATGTGATCAAATGCATCAGAACAACAACATATAAGTAAGAATTTCAGGGTTTACATTGAACCCGCTCGTCTGATCACACACAATGTTTATCATTTCTGCTTGGTGAGGCTAACCGTCAAGGTTAAGGCCTATCATAAAGTTTAAAATGGGTTTGTAAATTAAATACAAACACAGAGTTTGCCAAAACCATCGGGAAGAAGACTGCAACAACAGGGATGTTCCCCTGTTCACATGCGGAATGTCAGATCTTCCGCCCGGTTATTTAGCCATCAGGGCTAAATTATATCCAAAGTTTAAAAGTGGGTATTTGCATTTATTTCAGCGCTATGGTAATGCAACTTATTCATAGGTTCATGAATGAAGTTTATTTCGAAGACCTCATCACCAAATTATCTCAACCAAATGCTAATTTTGGTTATTTGAGATTCGATGCAGATTTGTGAAGCCATGAAATTATGAACTCCCCTTATAAAAAAGGAAAGTATGTTTCTTTTTAAAGAAGAAGAGACCTCAAAGGAAGAAAGTCCTTTGTAAATAAGGGAGTGTTGAGGAAAGTTTTCCCTACTTCAAGAAGAATTAGGCACTCTTAAGAAGAGAAAAGATATAATTGGTGGAGAGTTTCTTGTTGCAGGTTTATTGAAGGAGAAAAGGCCATCCTACTTGCATAAAGTAAGTATCGAAGTACGTTGATAATTGACGAGAGAAACTTCAACTTTCTAAAACTCTTTCATCCACCATCCAGTCAAAGGTCCATAAAGCTTCAGTTCCTCAGGTTTTTAGTGTGAAAATCATCCATGTCTTTTCTTAATTGTTGAAAGAAAAGAATTTGTATCAGTTAGCCTATTCAAGAGATAGTCCATATCTTCAAACATTAGTCATGCTTCTTGAATGATACTTCCTTGTAGTATTTCTCTTGGCTTAAAGAATACAATGAACGCACCTTACTGAGGTGGACCCGGAGACGTAATCTAGGAGGGACGAACTCCGTCAAAAACTTCTTGTCTTATGGTATTTCTTATGTGATTGATGTGAAATGGTTAAATCTAAAAATACATGGATTATTTCATGTCTAAACAATTAATGCATATAATAACTATTCAGTAATACTGCCATTCACATTTTGTACAAGAACTAGGAAAGATCTTGGTAAATTCCACATTTTAAGAACCTGAGTGTTAATCTCTATAAAGTTTTATAGACGGAGTCTGTAAAGGGCCAGGTAGCCTCTAGATCTCATAATTTCTTTAAAGGTGACATATCCAGTAAATTCCCCTATAGTCAATCTCTGTATTAGAACTAAGTAACTCAGTTTCATTTTCAGATCACTTTGCATGAGTGGACTCCTTGTAGGCTTGCTTATCGATGTCCATATAGTTCAACTCGGCACCTTGCAACCTTGCACTCATGAAATATATGGGTCGTTCATCGATACTGTCGTCTTTCTGGGTGAGGATGGCCGCAAGTGATGAATTCGAGGAAAAAGTATACAAAATAAAGCCTTTGCTGAAATCCGGGCTATGTAGGGCAGGTACTTCCACAATGGCCTTCTTGATATTGTCAAACGCTTCTTTCTCTGGTGGATTCCACTTAAAATTTGTGTTCTTCTTAATCATGCTTTGCATAGTTTTCATGATTTGTGCGAAGTATGATATGAACTTTTAGAGGAATTTTATTTTCCCGAGAAATGACTGCATGGCTCTTTCATTACTTGTGGGAGAAATTTGGGTGATGGATTTTGCACGGTCTGGATCTACCACTATTCCATCCTGGGTTATGATGTGGCCCAAAAAAATTCCTTCCAAGACTGCAAAGATGATTTTCTTGGGGTTCAAAGAGATTCCTTATTTTCGGCACCTCTCAAAGATCTATTTGAGGTGGTGCAGGTGGTCACACCTACGTTTGGAGAACACAGTGACGTCATCAAGGTAGACCACCACACTTTTTCCCATTAACCCCCGAAAGGAAATGTCCATGGCCCTTTGGAAGGTTTCCCCAACATTTATTAGGCCAAAGGTCATGTGCCTAAATGCGAAACTACCCCACTTAATCCTAAACGTCATCTTCGAACGATCCGATTCCACTACCAACACCTAGTTGTATCATGAGAAACCATCCAAAAATGAGAAAATTTCCGACCTAGATACTGTTTGAAGAATCTAATCCATGGGGGGAACTGGGTAGTTATCCTTGTCGAATGATCATTCAAATATCAAAAGTCCACACATAAGCGGATTTCATTGGATTTCTTGTAGATTTGGACCAAATTCTACACCCACGTTGAATGCCATACTTTGGAAATGATGTAGGCATCGAAGAGTTTCTTAAGTTCCTTTTGGATCATTGGTTCCAAAGTCGGAACTACTTTCCTTAACTTCTGTTGGAAAGGTTTGACACCTTCCTTAACTTCTGTTGGAAAGGTTTGACACCTTCCTTCATTGGTATCACATGATGGATAATTCATGTGCCATAAGTCTGTAATTCTTCGTATGTCTAGGTGAAAAAATCTCGTTACTTCTTAAATAATTCAATAAAGGAGTGCCACTCCTGGGGGGTCCACTTGGTACCGAGATTAACGAACTTCAGGTCTACTTCTGTCCTGAGGTTCACTTGTTGGTGCAATACGGTGGAAATTTACACCTTTGTATTTGGAGGTCCCCGAAAATGATTTTACAGGTGAAATAAATTCTCGAGGGATATGACGCCTTTAGGTATGGGTTTCCCCTTGTGTTCTTCCCTTTCCTTTTATAACGCTAAATCATGCTCCTCTTCCTCAAACACTGCATATTTGAACACATCTATGTTTAACATGAAATCTAACACCTGTTGATCATCATTAAAACATGGAAATTAGTTACATTATCTGACACTGCAGGTTTATAGACAATTTCAATAGAAAATCCATCCCTTAATTTGGTAAACCTAGCGTCAGCGTTTCCTAACATATCGGTTTCCGCATTATGCATTCTAAGTACTGACATAATATCAAAAGCATCGAAAGCAGAAATAAAACGCCATACCTCCTGCTAATATCCTTTTAAATGGGGGGATAGGTAGTGAATAGTGTCGCGTACCTACCGGGTGATGATTTCAGAGTCTCCGATTACCTTCAAACAACCAACTCTAAGATCGATCACTTTCTTGAGGCCCAGGATAAATGCTTCGTATTTGGTCATGCTATTGGTGCATTGGAATTGTAACCCTTAAGAGATAAAGAACTTGTTTCCTTGGGGATCTATCAAGATGCATCCAGCACCAACCCCATCATGGGTCTTGCAATCGTCATAGTATAGGGTCTAGATTTTGTTCTCAGGTGTTTCTAAATCGCATGTGTGTACAGATGGGATACTCGCGGTGACGACATTGGGTAGAGCTCCTGATGCAGGAGGGTGGGACACAACACACAAGATTAATTCTAATTGGGTGTCCGAGGAGGCTGGGGACCAAGTGGATTGGTAGCACCTGAAAGCAACCTCGAGGAAACATATGCCCAGATCTTCTTGTGCAAAGCTGATGGGTTCGTTGGTTTCTTCAAGGTCGGTCACCGTATGTTCATATAATGTTCACTCTTGACTCGGATCTGATTATTCCTACCCTTGAATGGGAGCCACAAATGGGACTAGTCAGTGGCGAAGTATCCCTGTAGTTTTCTTGACCAATCCCAACTTAATAATAGATCACAGGCCTCTGCGATATCCATGACAACTATTTCAATGCATTGATGGACTCAGGAGTCTAAGGAGAGACATATCAAGATGTTATTCAATTCGCCCACGTCAGGGACCTGGGACCTATCAAGCTGAATGATCTTCGCATCTGTTTTCTCGAGGTGGATATTCAATTTTTTTCATACAGACAGGGGCATGACATTGGTAGACGCGTCAGAATTGATTAGGCAATCGTGGATGTTGAAATTGGATATCTCAAAAGACAAGAGAAACGGGGTTGTTGACCCTCGCGATTTGGAATTGATGGCATTGATGATGGACTGGAGGTTCATCGAGGCTTGGGAGGGTGTGGAGCTTACAACCTTTGTTACCGATGTAGGTCTTCTTGTCGAGGATGGGCTGGCCAATGCTTTGAGAATCAGGTCACGTTGGTTGGATATTCGGGCGAGTTTGTAAATGGATATGTTGGATCGTGTTTTCTTCATGTCTTCGATGATATTGTACCAAGACTCTGGGTGCGAGAGAGTCTCGAAAAATGTGTTAGGTGAACCTGACTACGATCTGGCCTTGGGGGTGCCTCGGGCAGCGGCATGGCTAGACTTTTTAGTAGTCGGGGTTGCAGTCTGGTTTTCCTTGTTTGGTGGCAGGATTTTTCTCAAGAAGTATTTTCTCTTTTCCTCAAAAGAGTGATTAGAAATCAGGCCTTTGTTCCTTAGGCTATAGTTTCAGGGAGGTTTGGATTGGGAATCATCAATGAGATTTATCTCTGTCACAAGAGGAGGCCCTTCTCCGCGAATTACTTTGAAGGCGAGGACTGTTGATCCCAAATCTTCGTCCCAGGGGGGGAAGACTTCTTCATCGCCTGAATTGGATTCCTCTTCAAACTCTCCTACTATCTGATATTATAAGAGTTGATTTATCACTGCGTTCACACTATTAATCGATTGGGAGCAGGTCATTTTGGAGTGGGAAGCTTGATGAAATGAGCAGAAGTTATCTTTGCCAATCTCTTCTACATTGAAATTCACATTAGGGTTTAGTGGAGGGAAATTAGGTGTGATTTTTTTCTTCCTAGAGAAAGGATTTTTAGTTTTTCTACCTAAGGCAGAGTCATTTTTCTTTATTTTCAAATCGTAGACTTCATTCGTTAATAGTTTTAGGGATTTTGCGATGTTCTCGAAATCGAAAGGATCCTTATCCTTGTCCCTAGATTTATTTGCTGAGATTTGTGTCATTTTCTAGGCCAATTTTTGGTCATCCCAATTATCATGGTCTATGACCCCTATTGAAAGCATTTCTTTCTCAACGGTGAGGGTAGTGGTGAAATTTTCGGCTAGGGTGGCTCTGGCCTTGCGTTTAACGAACACAACGATGTCTCGAGGCAAGGCTCTTGTGTAGTAATCTATAGTGAAGGAATCATCAAGGGCAATGTCGGGGGAAACTTGTTCAAGATGGTTGCAAAATGCTGGTTGAAATATTTGACCTTCTCCTTCTTTTTGCATTTCAAGGTACTCAACTCCATGAGAAGCATAAAAGGGGTCTTGTCCTAGGAGAACTTTTCAAGGAAGGTGCAGCAGAATTTCTCCCAAGTCTAAATGTAAGCGACAGGCAATGAACGATACCAAGTGGTAGCTTTATTTTCTAAGGTGTGTGGGAAGAGTCGACATGCTACGTCATCGAACTGGACCCTCATCATTTGCAAGGCCAGGTAGAAATTACTAATATGTTCTTCGGCCAACGTTCCTTTCTCAGGATCAAACTTAGGGATGTGCTTCTCTAGGTGTTGGGGCATGTCGTGAAGAGGACCATGGAGGCCCAGAGGAGATTGTGCCATCCAGGCTAGGGGCTAGACCTGTCTGGCCCTACAATAGAGCGGGATGAAAACATGCTCAGTCTCATTTTAGAACTCACTTCCGGTGCTAGATCTGGAAGCTTCGCCTTCATGTTGAGAGTGCATGTCCTGGTTTCAGTTAACTCTAAGATCTTCAAGGTTTCTATAATTCCTCAAGTTCCTAAAACCACCAAAGTTTCCATTGAAAAGGAAGGGCAGTCTATTTCGGTTTCGGTGGTGGTGATGAGTATGGTTTGTGTTTCGACCATGCCCCCGACCTCTATTTTCCCGACCTCTTTTGGCCCCTCCCCCAGGTGGGTCATTCGCTTGGGTGTTGTCATTAAAAGGTTGATTGGGCTGGGGACCGATGTTTGGTTGGGGTCTGGTAACTTCAAGGCCACCTCTGTCGATCGCTCGGGAGATATTAGGAGGTTCGATTGAGAGCCAGTCGACCGCATCTGTGTAGTCTTCGAGCATTAGGCTTATACATTGAGGCACGAAGTTGACTAGGACACCCTGGCGAGTATGATGTGTTCCTGGGGTTCACAAATTGGCCAAGGAACTGGTGACGGGGAGGTTTTTTAGACCTATAACGAGATCACGGGTGAGTGGGCGCAATGCCCTTAGTTGGTCTAACGTGACCTCATAGAAAGGTGGGTCCTCCTCAGGGGTATTCTCGAGAGGTGGAGGACCATTTTTCTCAAATCCGATCTCTCCCTGTGGAGTGTGAATAGGGATATTACTTGGATGGTGGGAGCCTTCCATCAGGCCCTCCTTCTAGTGCCAAATATGTTGACGGGAAAAAATGCCTTGCCAACAGTAAGGGGGATCTCCTAGGTATAAATTCCCAACTAGACCCTAAACCGTTTGTGATAGGGATCCCGTCCGGTATGTAGGCTCGACTACCATTGAATTGGTGAGATATATGCCCTTTGTTAGATGGAGGTGTATTTTGGGAACAAGGGAATGCACGACTACTTGAACGATACGAAACAAATGGTCGACAGGTTCCCCTGAAAATGAAATATTATAAATAGAAAAACGAGATTTAAAGCATGAAGCCAAAAGAAGTATTATTAGCAACACATCATGAGGGTCATGCTCATAAAGAGGCTTGTTTAACCAGAAGAGAAACAATTCACTATGGTCAAAACACCCTTCAATTCATTAAGAGCATTTCCAAAATATTAAGACAATATCAACAACTAATTCATTAACATAACCCTGTGCTAAACATTCACATACCATTAATACATCCAAAGAGCTTAAACATATAGATGGTGCACGAACAGAAACGCAGATTAATTAGTCACAAATGATAGCAAGTACATGAGGATAATATATTCATAATATTAACACATATGAGTTTCCATCAGATCTAGTAGTGGAGTCAAAAAATTGATTTGTATTCATTCCCAGAATCATGCATTCAATGTTGTACAATTATCTCTCTCCTCTATGGGGTCCGAAAAAAGGTCCCTACATTCTCTCCTGAGGGAGTACATATAGAATCAAAAATGACCCTCGGGCTACCTTTTCCTTTCGACTTCTCAACTGTTGGCATGATCTGTGACCTGAGAGGGTTTGCGACTTGTGACCTACCCTGGTTGCGACCTGCGACTGGGTACCATTTGCGACCTGCGACCTACCTGTAAAATCAGTCTTTTCAAGGCAACAACTTATTAGTCATCAATAATTTTCACTATCCGTAGATGAATAAATATTGGTTCTATATTTCTAAAAACAAAATTCCATGAACATTGTGAGTTTTAGAAATCTCACTGCCTTCATTATCCTTAGAGAAATTTTTTCACTATCCTACCCTTTTGCCATTTCATGATCACCTTGTAACTCCTACAGAATCCAAAT
Organism: Pinus albicaulis; assembly: GCA_034641835.2. Taxonomy (NCBI): domain Eukaryota; kingdom Viridiplantae; phylum Streptophyta; class Pinopsida; order Pinales; family Pinaceae; genus Pinus; species Pinus albicaulis. The sequence continues at coordinate 288,987,119 of CM076581.1, forward strand.
GGCTTGTGCCTCTCATTTCCATCCTTTTTCATACTCATAATCTCATTACTCTGTTTTTCCCTTGCTTGTGACTCTATTTTCCATCTAGGGTTTTCATATAAGCCTAATTCATCCCCATGATTCCCCAAAATTCCTCAAGCATTGATGGTCTCAAAACTATCTCTTTAGGCTCTTTATATAAATCAAGTACATTGGATTTTGGATCTTCATTACACCACTTGGTAAATACTCTGTTTTTAATTTAAATATTCCAAGCCAATTTTTAGTCAAAGAGAGGTCAAAGAACCCCCCACTAGGTCATCATTTCCAAAGAAGACTATCATTTAGTCGCAGAGTATGCATATGAGGTAATGGACAAGCTTGAAACTTTTGTAGAAGTGTTAAAAGGTCATATCAGCAAGCATAAAGCCATACCAACTTATAAACATCATGCCTCCATCATTTTCCAAGAATTCATTCCTAGAGTAAAGTCATTTGCCACACCTAGGGCAACTTTTGCTTCAAACTATGTTTATGACCAAACAGAGATGAATTTTACAAACGTGAGAGAGGTTGTTGTCAATGATAGGTCCAAGAAGAAAAACCTCCTTCATTTTTTACACAGGTATCATGGTTTGGGAGAAATTTCAAAAATACAGGTGTCACGGGAGAATTGTTGCACTTCTGGAGTGACCTTGGGAAAATCTGGTTTTCTCATAGCTGGATTGTCCAAATGACTTTATTGATGGATAAAAATATAACTAGACTATAATATATTTCCAATGAGCTATCATGGACTCAATTTGGAGTTGGGGAAGGTCTCAAAAAGTTTCCTACAACAGCACTCTACATTTCTGCACCATCATTCATCACTTTTTGACCAGTCTTCGGAGAATCAACTTTTTACAGGTCAAATCAACTCCAATCATAGAAAAAAAGGTATATTTGGAAATTATACAGGATAATATTTCCAAAGAGATATCACGGGCCAAATTCTGACACAGGGAAGGCCTCCAAATTCCCTCTGCAAATTGGTGTTGCGCATAGGGCAGAAGTGACCCGACAAGACCTGAACGCGTTCAGGCACTGTGCTTAGGGCAGAAGTGACCCGACAGGACCTGAACACATTCAGAAATTACGCTTAGGGTAGAAGTGACCTGATAGTGCATTCAGGTGTTGCTCTTAGGGCAGAAGTGACTCGACAATGTGTGCAGGCACTGCGCCTGAGCCAGAAGCCCTCCCTCACCTGCAAATTGTAAAAAATTGATGGAAGCACACCTCCAAGTTGATCAAAGGCTCTCACAAACATTGAAATTTTGTAGGTAGATTTTATTTTCCTTATCCTCCAAGTGAATTTGATGATTGGATGGTTAAAGGAATTAACGAAACCTTAATGAATGGAAACCCTAAATCCTCATGACAAACACTCTGTTTTGACCTCCAAGAAAGAATTTAATCAGTCAAAAAGGGTGTGAATTAGGGTAATTACCGTAAGTTGGAGTTAGCTCTTCATATAAGCTTAAAGGAGATTAGTAATACACCTACATCTCCATCTCACTCACTTGCAAAAATTTTCCTTTCACCATTATTCCATTTCACTCATCCTATCAAGTTTCACAAGCAATCCTAGGGCTGTTTAAAGGTAGCACTAATCACCGTGTCAGGAGAATGACCATGCATCATCATCTACACATGTATCCTTTCCTCAAGGAAATCCCACTTCCTCAGCTTCTCCTAATGCATCAAATCAAGAAGGAAGTGGCAGTGAATAGTCAAGTGAAAATGAGGGTGAAGATGACAATGAGTGAAACCAAAATGAGGATGAAGGAGATGATGAGTTGAGCCAACAAGAAGCAGACAACATGGAAACAGAGGTGGATGATGATGAAAAAGAAGTAAGTGATGAAGAAAGCAACAATCACACTGAAAATGTTGAGGATGAGGAGGAAGAGGATAGCATGGCCATAAATGAAGCATGTAACCAAGAAACGGAGGATGATCTGGAATAAAGTAGTGAGACTAAGAGCCCTAATGACAGTCAAAAAAATGAGGCTCTTAGTCATGACAGGGATGAGGGAAAAGATAAAGAAGGTAGCCAAAATGAAGATGATGACTATGCAGAAAATGAAGAAGAGGCTGAAGATAGTCATGACTATCATGACAATAGTCATGATAATCATGAAGACAGTAAAGAAAATCAAGAGGCTGGCAGCCAAAATGAAGGTCACAGCAATGATGAAGGCAGCTACAATGAAGAACAAGATGAGTGTGCACAAATCAGTGAAGAAGCCAGTAGTGAGGCTAATTTTGAAGGAAAAAAGGTAAGAAGCAGTCAGGATGATGAAGAGGAGGACATGGAAACAAATGATGCCACCTATGATGAAAACACCCAGGTAATCACAATTAAACCCCTTCCATTGATATATCACAGGGGGGAAAGGCATGTGTTTGCTACCTCAAAAAGGCAAGGGACCATGCCTCCCACTTCTACCAAGCATCTAGATAAAGGAAAACAAAAGATAAAGAGAGGTAAGAAAGGTAAGAAAGAGCTTAAACAAGGACTTGGCATCATTGACCTAGAAAATGAAAATGAAAACAAGGAGTGGGCCACTAGCATACTGCTCCAAAGCAAGGATGCATAAATTAAGGATCTAGAAAGATGCCTAGGTATGGCCATGTATAAAATTTAATATTACAAGAATGAAAACAAGTAGCTAAAGAAGGTGAAGAGGTACCTTGACCTCTAAAAGAAAATGACCAAGCACTATGCATTGCAAAACCAAATTGTGAAGGCTAAACTCAAAGAGGCCCATGCCTAGCTACAAGCACTCAAAGAGGAAAAATACCAAGAAAACCTTGGAATATTGGCTCAATATTCTCTACAGGTCTCTCAAACCCCATGAGGAACACATCCACCAAATTTGAGGAAATTTTGACAAATTTTGGTTTTTTGTGAATTTGGAGGCCTCTAAGCGCAACACCCTTGGAGCTACGCTTTCATCTCAGGCACCCTCAGCAGAAAAAAATTTCTTATTTGGAATCCTCACATCTATTGCAGTATTCTCACCAAATTTCAGATCATTTGGAGCATTTTTGACCCCTCAAAAGGCCAAACAACACCTCATTTTTCACCTTTCTGCCTCATTTTTAGGCCTAGCACTGCGCCTAGAGAAGTTTTGGGAATTTAATTTTGGAAAGGTAAATTAATAATCAAGAAACCAAAGGTATATTTGGAAATTATACTCAGCAATCTTTCCAATGGGCCATCACGGAGCAAATTACGACATCGGGAAGGTCACCAAAACTTGGCTGCAAGTGGACCCATTTTCTGCTTGTGCTAGCGCTATGCCTAGAGAAGTCTTGGGAATTTTTTCTTTTGAACAGGTAATGAAGCTCAATCAAGAAAAAAAAGGTGTATTTTTAAAGTAGACTCCGTAATATTTCCAACGGGCCATCACAGAGCAAATTTCAACATCGGGAAGGTCACCAAAACTTTGTTACAAGTGGACCCATTCTCTGCCTGCGCTGGCCCTGCGCCTAGAGCCATTTTGGGAATTTTGTCTTTTGTACAGGTAAATGAATATTAGTCAAGAAACCAAAGGTATGTTTAGAAATTAGACTCAGCAATATTTCTAACAGGCCATCACAGAGCAAATTCCGACATCGGGAAGGTTACCAAAACTTGGCTACAAGTGGACCCATTTTCTGCCCGTGAAGGCGCTGCGTTTTCAAACCTCACTGTGCGTTTTTGGCAAAAAGTAAAAAAAAGACACTCATTAATTACAAAATTATATTTTAATGTTTTTGAGGCAAATCAATCCAAAATTAGGTACTAGGAGTTATTTTGGCATTTATTTCATGAGATATTTTGTGCCTTGGGCCTTGCATGGTCTCTTAGGCATTAATGACATTTATGGATGATTTTGATATTTTCAAACCCTATTTAGGGTTTCTGCCCTCCTTTGCTAGATAAATAGAGCATGAGGGCCTTATTGTAAAAGTTTGGCATTTGATGACTCTTTGGAGCAATACATAGTTTTTTTGGAGATTAGAGAAGAAATTGGTTTTTTGGAGTTTGTGAATGGCTTGACTTGATTGATGATGGAGAAGGCTGCTTGTAGGATCCCTGAGCTTGGTTAATGGAGATGTGCTTCTATTCAGTTATTATTTTCTTATGTATCATTGTGTTTCATCCTTCTAAATTACAATAGGACAAAGGTTTCAGACTAAGAAATGTTTTCAAAGGCACCTTAGCTCTACTTGTGTTAGGTCCTTATATTACTAGTATAGTCTCTTATTGTTGTTAGTGTAACCCCCTTATTGTTATTATTGTACCCCTATAACCCCCATATTGTTATTATTGTGCCCTTAAATTATTATTGTTAGGTCAACTAGGATAACATTGTGGCCCCACTAAGATTACATTGTGGTCTCATGGACTCCTATATATAGAAAGGAGGTTTTGTAATTTGTATCATCCAAGAATTGTTCATTCATGTCATGTATTGGAGGTTTCCCCCTCGAAGTGGCTTATTTATAAGGTGTTGATATCTCTTTTCTTCTATTTTTGGAGCTGGTTTCACAACAGTTTGTTCTTCACTGCCTCTATCTTTTCCTCTGCTAGGTCATTTTAGAGAATTCTTAATTGCTCTCTAGACTACCTAAGCTTGTTTATTTCATGAATATTTTAATACAATAGGTATCAAAGATGTTTTATGGCTAGCCCTGCTTGTTTGATGTCACTAAAACACTATTTTTGAGGTCTCTCTCTAAAGTACCATTAATTAGTTTTGCCAAAGAGGCTATGTTTCGATCATACCCTTTGTCCATGCTTGAATAATTGTTTTGAAGATCTTCATAGCTATTATCAATGATGTTTAGGCTTTCCCTCTTTGATTAAAGTTATATGTTTATCTTGAATGTTTTCTAAGCTTTAAGGTGAAATCACTAGAAGTTAAATGAGTTTCTCGCCTTCTATATTTCATTGGATTGTATGTATGAAATGCTTATTTGCTTAACTTGAATCAAAGAGTTATTGGTGTGCCCTGTCTATTGATTTCTTCTTAATGATAAATAATGTTGAAGTCCCTTCTTGTTTTTAGTACATGACAAAGGATTCTTAATTTCCCTTTGCCCTACTTTGTTCAAAAACTTGATGTTCATTTCACTTCACAAAAACCTTGAAAATCCATCTGACCATGCTAGATTTGCGATGTGATCCACCCTGATTTATTTTTGAAAATTTCCATGACTTTATTGACTCCATAGCCCAATGATTTAAAGGTTCCTCACTTTATTTATTCTACTTGATCATCTTACCCAACCAAAGCAAAAAAACAAACCCTACACTTAACAACTAGCCTAAAATCAAAACCCTAAAAGAAAACAAGTTCACATCCTTTGCACAAAATAGAGAGAGCCCTCTCTGAGTCCAGGAAGGCTAGGTCCTAGGACTCCAAAGACTAGTCTGATGTTACCCTATGCATTTGATCTCACCAATATAAAAAATCATGGGAACATAACATAATGGTGATCATGGTGGGACCTTCTAAATAAATGATATCTTAGGCACCCTTAAAACCTCAGAAAACCACAAACATCCTTAGATTGGCATTTAGTTGTTGATGATGGACAAAAAATACATCCTTAAACAATAAACATCATCCACCTGGTGACTCCACTAGTCTTTAGTAGCCTTGTTGACCCCACTAGTTCTCATAAACTCCCCTGGGAATGCATTAAGCAATCCCAATCATGCTGATGGTGGAAAACAAAGTTGAAATTTTCCACCTGGCGGCTCCACAACCCTCAATAGACCTAAAGACTCCATTGGTAGAGAAATCTAGACTGGTTTAAAAGATATAGTGACCCTTTCTGATTTACAAACATGGATCCAAGGATACAAAGGAGATATGCTCTGATGAACAGAGATCATATCCCTGGATTTCCACATAAAAGGCCTCAGATAAATTGGATAAAAAACCTGCCTATATTTCAAGATGAAAAATGTGATGACCCCTTGTTATATCTCATCAAATTTCATATACATGTAGGGAGGTTAAAGGTTGAATGGCACAAGGACTGCCTCATGAAAATGTTTATGGCAACATTAGAGGGTAAGGCAAGAGAATGATATGAATGGCTAAAACATCGTAGCTTGTTTTCCTTAAAACATCTCCACAAGGTATTTTGTGATCATTATAAAGAAAATTCTCCATCCTTATCCTTGGCTAAAAATTGTTGTGATCAATCTTAGGATATCATACAATACCTTATAGATAGTGATGAATATTTGGAAAATTTTCATCCTAAAGACCTCTTAGTAGCCATTCATCAATTTCATTCTCAAGGTAGCTATCATGACAACCTAGAGGAGTTATTTGAGGAACAACCCAATCAAGAAATAGAAGAAAACCCATAGGATCTCTCTAAAGGCACAAGTGATGATTCATCATCTCTTCTAGGTGAGGCTCAAGAAAACATTCAGCCTCAAAATCGTCCTTCACAAGAGAAATAGAACTATTGTACTTCTATCCAAGGAAAGAGAAAAATGCCTCCTCTTTTTACTGAAGAGGAAATAAATTAGATGATAAACATTCAACTAGCCTCTAAACCTTCATTTTAACGAAACATTTCTGTTCCTTCTCTTGCTAATCTTGTCTACCATAAGTCAGAAAGTGAATTTGTAGATCAATTCAAAGAAGAACAAATTAGTAATCCAATATGTTTGATTGGTGAGATTACTTATGTTGATGATTCTCCAAATTTTGATCAGTCTGATGATGATGATGTTCTCCAAACAGAAGCTAATCTTGCAGAGCAATCAAAAATTGATTTGTGGGATGAAGTTCACTATCATCAGCTTGAAAATAGTAATCAACCAATACATGTCACCTATGACATTAATGAGGAAAGCCTTGAAACTTTATAATCTTTTAGTTTTGATGTTGAGGTTGAGGAGGATGATGAACTTCTTGAGAAAGTTTTCAATAAGAAGCCTTCTCCTGAAATGGTTGAGGAAATCATTTGGAACATGGAATCCTCCTTAGATCCAGATCTGCAACCAACAATTTCCATTTAATTACAAATTGCAGATGAAGGCTTAGAAATTGATAACCACATGAGAGTTGTTACACTACCTTCTCGGGAAGATTTTTTGTCAAAGAGTGCTCCTAATCATCAATATGATGGCCTTTACACAGAATTCATTCCACTCAATTAGAGAATATCAATATTGTTAGAGGACAACATTGCAATATATGATGAGACTACCGGTTTAGATGATCTTGAGGAAGAGGAATATTTTCTTTCCCAAAAGAGTCCCAAGCTCAGCCAAGTGGAGGAAGAAGCAATCCTAGATCAAGCTTATTTTTCAAATTATCACAGACAGTTATTGTTTCAAGATCCCTTTGCTGATTTCTTGGAGACATTTGATAAGGGAGTAAAGCATGTCAGGAGCAGTTTAATGCAAGGTTCAAAGAAAATTTTAGGCTCTACTATTCAAACAATAGTAAGTTGGAAGTTGCCTTTTGAATTTTTCATCACACTCAAAGAGTTGAAACAAAATCACTCATGGAATCATCTACTTGACTGGTTATATTGGAAAAGGGAGTTCACCAAATGAATGAATATATTGTATAGGTTAGATTAGGATAGATAGGAATGAAAATAAGCTCAACACTATGAGCATCTTTCTAGTTTTTAATCTTAGAAAGATGATCCAAAATGAAAACACAAAAAAATGAAGAAAAGATGAAAAAGAGGGCAGATGAAAATAAAAGGTACAACCCGATACCCAAAAAAGAGTTTTGCTAAAAGTGAACAAGTCTAAATGCCACTACTTGTTTGGAAAGAACAATCTTGTTCAGTCATCTAGCCTAATCATGGCTGAACATGTTTTGAATTTCTTCTGATAGGTTAGTAAAAGAAGACTCGTCAAACCATTTAAGTTTGACTTGTCAGTAGGATAGATTAGGAAGAAAAGATGTTGGTTCTAAATTCTCAAATCTGAACCAAAGAGAAAGAGAGGGATGCCTAACACTTTCTAAATCACAGCCCTCATACTTTCTAGTTTTTTACTATGAAAAATAATGTCTATGTGCAGCTTGTTCAAATTCCACAACCCATGGCAAGTTAGATTTCTTAATCCTGGTTTGATCATGTTTTGAATTTCATATCAGTAGGTTAGAGTATAAAGTTTTTCAAACAGCTTAATCTTGACAAATGAGTAGACTAGATAGAGAATAAAAGAGTTCACTTCCATAATCTAAACTCTTGGAAGCAACAAGGTTAGAAGTAGATAGTTTTTTTTATGCTTTCAAAAGTAAAAGAATGTCAAGGGTTTGCCAATCCAATTGCACTCAAGTGAAAAAAAAAATGTTAGGCAAAAGTATGATGGGTAGGTAGAACTAATGTTGAAGCAATCATGTCTTTTCAAATTTCTGAGATCATAGCTTCAAGAGAATATCAAAAAATGAAATAAAGAGATCTTCCAAGTGAAAATAAGGCACTAATCTTCAAAACTGAGAGGTCTGAACTTTGAGGTTCTGGACACCTCCTGAAAGGGAGCTGCCCTCCCCAAGTGGAGCCACTGTTAGTCATCAATAATTTTCATTATCCGTAGATGACTAAATATTGGTTCTAGATTTCTAAAAACAAAATTCCATGAACATTGTGAGTTTTAGAAATATCACTGCCTTCATTATCCTTAGAGAAAAATTTTCACTATCCTACCCTTTTCCATTTCATGATCACCTTGTAACTCCTACAGACTCCAAATGTCTTGTGCTTCTCATTTCCATCCTTTTTCCTACCCATAATCTCATTACTCTATTTTTCCCTTGCCTATGACTCCATTGTCCATCTAGGGTTTTCCTATAAGCCTAACTCATCCCCATGATTCCCCAAAATTCCTCAAGCATTGATGGTCTCAAAACTATCTCTGTAGGATCTTTAGATAAATCAAGTACATTGGATTTTAGATCTTCATTACACCACTTGGTCAATACTCTATTTTTCACTTAAATATTCCAAGCCAATTTTTAGTCAAAGAGAGGTCAAAGAACCCCCCACTAGGTCATTAGGGTTTCATGTGTTCCAAGGTCATCATTTCCAAAGAAGACTATCATTCAGTTTCAGAGTCTGGATATGAGGTAATGGACAAGGTTGACACTTTTTTAGAAGTGTTAAAAGGTCACATCAGCAATCATAAATCCATACCAACTCATAAACATCATGCCTCCATCATTTTCCAAGAATTCATTCCAAGAGTCAAGTCATTTTCCACACCTAGGGCCAGTTTTTCTTAAAACTATGTTTTTGACCAAACATAGATGAATTTGACAAAAGTGAGTGAGTTTTTTTTCCATCATAGGTCCAATAAGAAAAACCTCCTTCATTTTTTACACAAGTATCATGGTTTGGGATCAATGTCGAAAATAAAGGTGTCACGGGAGAATTGTTGCACTTCTGGAGTGACCTTGGGAAAATCAGGTTTTCTCATAGCCGGAGTGTCTAAATGAATTTATTGATGGGTAAAATGATAACAAGACTGGAAGAGATTTCCAATTATCTATCATGAGATCAATTTGGAGTTGGGGAAGGCCTCCAAAAGTTGCTTGCAACAACACTCTGCATTTCTACACCATCATTCAATACTTTTTGAGCAGACTTCGGAGACTCAACTTTTGATAGGTCAAATCAACCCCAATCAAAGAAAAAAATCATATTTGGAAAGTATACAGGATAAGATTTCTAAAGAGATATCATGGACCCAATTCCGACATGGGGAAGGCCTCCAAATTCCCTCTTCAAATTGGCGCTGTGCTTAGGGAAAAAGTGACCCGATAGGACCTAAACACATTTAGGTGCTGCACTTAGGGAAGAAGAGACCCGACAGGACCTGAACACATTCAGGCGCTGCACTTAGGGAAGAAGTGACTCGACAGTGCATTCAGGCACTGTGCTTAGGGTAGAAGTGACCTGACAATGTGTGCAGGCGCTACGCTTGAGCCAGAAGCCCTCCTTCACTTGAAAATTGTAAAAAATTGATGGAAGCACACCTCCAAGCTGCATCAAAGGCTCTCAAAAAAATTGAAATTTGGTAGGTATATGTTATTTTCCTTATCCTCCAAGTGAATTTGGTGACTGGATGATTAAAGGAATTAACGAAACCTTACTGAATGGAAACCCTAAATCCTCATGACAAACACTCTATTTTGACCTCCAAGCAAGAATTTAATTAGTCAAGAAAGGTGTGAATTAGGGTAATTACAGTAAGTTGGATTTAGCTCTTCATCTAAGTTCAAAGGAGATCAGTCATACACCTACACCTCCATCTCACTCACTTGCAAAAAATTTCCTTTCACCATTATTCCATTTCACTCATCCTATCAAGTTTCACGAGCAAGCCTAGGGTTGTTTAAAGACAACACTAATCACCATGTTAGGAGAATGACCATGCCTCATCATCTACACATGTATCCTCTCCTCAAGGGAACCTTCCTTCCTCGTATTCTTTTGATGCATCAGATCAAGAAGGAAGTGGCAATGAATAGTCAAGTGAAAATGAGGGTGAAGATGACAATGAGTGAAACCAAAATGAGGATGAAGGAGATGATGAGTTGAGACAACAAGAAGTAGACAACATGGAAACAGAGGTGGATGATGATAAAAATGAGGTAAGTGATGAAGAAAGAAGTAATCACACTAAAAATTTTGAGGATGAGGAGGAAGAGGATATCATGGGCACAAATGAAGCATGTAATCAAGAAGCAGAGAATGATCCGGAAGAAAGCAGTGAGACTAAGAGTCCTAATGACAGTCAAAACAATGAGGCTCTTATTCATGACAGAGATGAGGGAAAAGATAAAGAAGGTAACCAAAATGAAGATGATGACTATGAAGAAAATGAAGAAGAGGCTGAAGATAGTCATGACTGTCATGACAACACTCATGACAATCATGAAGACAGTAAAGAAAATCAAGAGGCTGGAAGCCAAAATAAAGGTCGCAACAATGATGAAGGCAGTTACAATGAAGAACAAGATGAGAGGGCACAAATCAGCGAAGAAGCCAATAGTGAGGCTAATGTTGAAGGCAAAGAGGTAAGCATCAGTCAGGATGATGAAGAGGAGGACATGGAAACAAATGATGCCACCTATGATGAAAACACCTAGGTAATCACAATTAAACCCATTCCATTGATATATCATAGGGGGGAAAGGCATGTGTTTGCTGCCTCAAAAAGGCAAGGGACCATGCCTCCCACTTCTACCAAGCAGCTAGATAAAGGAAAACAAAATATGAAGAGAGGTAAGAAAGGTAAGAAGGAGCTTAAACAAGGACTTGGCATCATTGACGTAGAAAATGAAAATGAAAACAAGGAGCGGGCCACTAGCATACTGCTCCAAAGAAAGGATGCATTAATTAAGAATCTAGAAAGATGCCTAGGTATGGCCATGTATAACATTGAATATTACAAGAATGAAAACAAGCAGTTGAAGAAGGTGAAGAGGGACCTTGACCTCCAAAAGAAAATGACCAAGCACTATGCATTGCAAAACCAAATTGTGAAGGCTAAACTCAAAGAGGCCCATGCCCAACTACAGGCACTCAAAGAGGAAAAATACCAAGAAAAAATTGGAATATTAGCTCAAGATTCTCTACAGGTCTCTCAAACCCCATGAGTAACACATCAACCAAATTTGAGGAAATCTTGAAAAATTTTGGTTTTTTGTGAATTTGGAGGCCTCTAAGCGCAGCACCCCTGGTGCTACGCTTTCATCTCAAGCACCCTCAGTGGAAAAACATTAAATTTTTTGAATCCTCACATCTATTACATTATTCTCACCAAATTTTAGATCATTTGGAGCATTTTTGACCCCTCAAAAGGCCAAAACACACCTCATTTTTCACCTTTTTGACACATTTTCAGGCTTGGCATTGCACCTAGAGCGGTTTTGGTAATTTTTCCTTTTGGACAAGTAAATGAAGCTGAATAAAAAAAAAAAAGGTATATTTGGAAATTATATTCATAAATATTTCCAATGGGCCATCACAAAGAAAATTCCGACATCGGGAAGGTCACCAAAACTTGGCTGCAAGTGGACCCATTTTCTGCTTGTGTTGGCACTGTGCCTAGAGTAGTTTTGGTAATTTTTTCTTTTGGACAGGAAAATGAAGCTCAATCAAGAAAAAAAAGGTATATTTGAAAATTATACTTAGTAATTTTTGCAACGGGCCATCATGGAGCAAATTCCGACATCGGGAAGGTCACCAAAACTTGGCTGCAAGTGGACCCATTTTCTGCCTGTGCTGGCGCTACGCCTAGAGAAGTTTTGGGAATTTTGTCTTTTGGACAGGTAAATGAAGCTAAATCAAGAAAAAAAAGGTATATTTGGAAATTATACTAAGCAATAGTTCCAACAGGCCATCACGGAGCAAATTACGACATCGGGAAGGTCACCAAAACTTGGCTGCAAGTGGACCCATTTTCTGCCTGTGTTGGCGCTGTGCCTAGGGAAGTTTTGGGAATTTTGTCTTTTGAGCAGGTAAATGAATCTCAATCAAGAAAAAAAATTTATATTGGGAAATTATACTACGCAATATTTCCAACGGGCCATCACAGAGAAAATTCCAACATTGGGAAGGTCACCAAAACTTGGCTGCAAGTGGACCCATTTTCTGCCCGTGAAGGCAATGCTTTTTCAGACCTCAATGTGCGTTTTTGGCCAAAAGTCAACAAAAGACACCCATTAATTGAAAAATGATATTTTAATGTTTTTTGAGGTAAATCAATCCGAAATTAGGTGCTAGGAGTTTTTTTGGCATTTATTTCATGAGATATTTTGTGCCTTGGGCCTTGCATGGTCTCTTGGGCATTAATGACATTTATGGATGATTTTTATATTTTCAAACCCTAGTTAGGGTTTTTTCCCTCCTTTTCTAGATAAATAGAGCATGAGGGCCTTATTTTAAAAGGTTGACATTTGATGACTCTTTGGAGCAATATATAGCTTTTTTGGAGATTAGAGAAGAAGTTGGTGTTGTGGAGTTTCTGAACAACTTGTCTTGATTGATGATGGAGAAGGCTGCTTGCAGGATCCTTGAGCTTGGTTAATGGTGATGTGCTTCTACTCAGTTATTGTTTTCTTATGTATCATTGTGTTTTATCCTTCTAAATTGTAGTAGGACAAAGGTTTTAGACCAAGAAATGTTTTCAAAGGCACGTTAGCTCTATTTTTTCTTCACTGCCTCTATGTTTTCCTCTACTAGGTCATTTTAGAGAATTCTCAATTGCTCTCTAGACCACCTAAAATTGTTTATTTAATGAATGGTTTAATACAGTAGGTATCAAATATGTTTTATGGTTAGCCCTAATTGTTTGATGTCACTAAAACACTATCCTTGAGGTCTCTCTATAAAGTACCATTAATTAGGTTTGCCAAAGAGGCTATGTTTCGATCATACCCTTTGTCCATACTTGAATAATTGTTTTGGATATCTTCATAGCTATGATCAATGATGTTTAGGCATTCCCTCTTCTTTGATTAAAGTAATATGTTTATCTTGAATGTTTTCTAACCTTGAAGGTAAATCACTAGAAGTTAAATGAGTTTCTCACCTTCTATATTTCATTGGATTGTATGTTTGAAATGCTTATTTGCTTAAGTTGAATCAAAGAGTTATTGGCGTGCCCTGTCTATTGATTTCTTCTTTATGCTAAATAGTGTTGAAGTCCATTCTTGTTTTTAGTACATGACAAAGTATTCTTAATTTCCCTTTGCCCTACTTTTTTCACAAACTTGATGTTCATTTCACTTCACAAAAACCTTGAAAATCCATCTGAGCATGCTAGATTTGCCCTGTGATCCAACCTGATTTATTGTTGAAAATTTTCATGACTTTATTGACTCCATATCCCAATGATTTGAATATTCCTCACTCTATATATTCTACTTGATCATCTTACCGAACCAAAACAAATAAAAAAACCATACACTTAACAACTAACCTAAAATCAAAACCCTAAAAGCAAACAAGTTCACATCCTTTGCACAAAATAGAGAGAGCCCTCTCTTAGTCTAGGAAGGCTAGGTCTTAGGACTAAAGAATGGTTTGATGTTACCCTGTGCATTTGATCTCACCAATCTAAAAAATCATGAGAAAATAACACAACTGTGTGATGAAGAGGTTTGGGGTCTCTATCTATTGTTGTTCTTTGAGATAGGTATGCCAGGTTAGGTAATCAATGGCTACTGGAGTGATTTAAGGCATGTCCTCTCCCAGCCTATGAAAGAATTCTAGAGCATCTGGAACTAACTTGCACCTCTTCACATTGATCTGGTTGGACAGAGAGGCCGGCTTAGTGTAGATCTAGATTGGTGCAATGATATACTAGTCAATATTCTCCTTAGAGGTTGGGAGGTCCTATGAAGCAGTTGCTTGTTTGATGGGTTCTAAGAATGGTTGGATTTCTTGCATAACCTCTTCCCTCATCTTATGCTTGGCCAATGTCCCTATGGAAGGGATGCGGTGCACTTCTGCCATTGAATATATGCCACTGATAATGTGCTCATAGGCAGAAATCACTCTCTCTACATCCTTTATGAGCTTGTCCCTGGACCGCATCTTCATCTGTATCTGCACCTTATCATTCTGAGTGCGGATCCAGTCCTTCTTTGGCAAGGTGTCAAGAGCCCGTGGGAACCATTCGGAAAATTCAAGTATGTTTTCTAGTGATTTTGAGGCTTCCTTTAGTTGTGCAACCCTTTTCCTAGCTTCCGCTTGGGCTCCTAGCAAAGAATCGACTGTCTATTTTATATTTAAAATATCCTCATATACCTGCTTCATGGTGCTCCCTAAGGTATCCAAATACTCCTGAATGGAGGTCTGTAGTCCATTGGCCTGAGTGAGTGTGAGTTGGAGCCTTTAATTTTTAGTTTCTAGGGATTTCTTTTCTGCCTCCCCTTGAGTTTCCCTTTGCTCAAACGCTAGATTATGCTCTGTAGAAACAAGATTTCTCTGCTCATCCTACTGAAATTCTATTTTGTGGTATCTGTAAAAAAAGTTCCAGCTGATGCTATCATTATGGGGTTATTCTTGGTGTCCAACACTATGTCTTTCTCTGTGGTCACTATGAGAGGCTTGGCTGGATTCCACGCAAGGAATTTTCTCCTATCCTTCCTGATTTTATGAGTGTACTAATCGTAAGACATTCTTGTCAGTTCCAGTACATCATCCTCATGTTCTTCTGGGGTGTCAAGTTCTGAGAGTGGGAGGTGTCCTCCTGTCATGGGAGTAGTCGGGGGCATGTCAATGTGTGGCAGGTGTCTTTGCTTCCCAGTTTTTGAGTGTTGTGACCCACTTCCCTTTGCCCTTTTGAAAATATCTGCTTGTAGCTTTTGAGCTTCCACTCCCTTCTTCTTCTTCTCCACTTCTTCCTTGTCCTACTCTTGTTTCGTCCTATGTTCGACCTCCCTTTTCTATTGTTGCTCTTCTTCCTTCTTCTTGTGAGCCTCTTCTGCTTACTTCTTTTTCTATTCTTCTTTATGTCATTTCTTTTGTTGTTCTTCAGCCTGTTTCTTTTGTTTCTCTTCTTCCTATTGTTGAGCCAAGTCATCTTGGGCTTTCTTGATTTCTTCCTCTCTTCGATTTTTCTTAGCCTCTAGTTGTGCCTCAACTCCTTTTTCCCCTCAATCATGTTGATCCTTGGGAGGATCACTGCCTGTGGTATTATTGGGCTTTTTGGATTGAGAAGTTGATGCTCCTCCTAAGGGGTCCTTTCATTTCAAAGCATCTTCTCTTACTTGCAGAGGTTGATTGTCCTGAAGCTGATCCTCTTGATATCCATCCATGTTGGCTTGTCCTTTGGGGGTTGCTTCCGTATTGGCATTATACCAGTTTTTCACTTGCTCTTCTACGAGGCATTCTGTGTGTTGGTAAGTCCAATTAAATTTGTCCTGCTTGCAATGTGCAGGGATGATCCTGTCAGGGTCATAATATCTATGAGCTAAGTCCACGAAGTGGAAGCCCTTGATGTATTCTATTTTTTCCTCCACCTCTTTGAATTCCTGGACTGTATAAGCACCAATAGTAAGCGGGAGGGTAGGCCATGGTTTCTTCTTGCCCTTGCTGATCAGGAGCTCAGGTCCAAGTTGAAAAAAAGCTCAAAAATGGAAGTGCTCAGAATTGGTTGCAACCTGAATGAACGGATATGCCTCGTTGCTGCGATTCTGGCATCATGAACGACACTCAAATTCGACGTCCTGTGTGAAAGTTATGCAGGTTTGAAGTTTTCAGTATCCTTCAAAAATCCAGTTGACCAAAGTTGACTTTTGACTTTGGAAATATTAAAAAAAGAATATTTCAAGAATATTCCATAGAATATTCCAACTAGATGAATCATTGATGGACAAGTGTCAGGCCTTCATTGGTTAAGTGGTTGACTTTTGGTTTATTGGCCAATTAGAGGGTGCCACGTGGCAAGATCGGAGGCCGCCACGTGGCCCCAAGCCGTGGAGAATTTGGGTTGGTAAAATATTGTTGCATATATCGGGTTTTAACCCCAGACCTGTCCGCATTAAATCCCGCGAATTACCATTGTTCCACACAATTTTTTCTTAACTAAATTGTTGACGCGACATATTTCAAATTGTCTAAACTTTGCGATGGTAGTAAATGGGGCTAGCCCCCACTTCATGGTGTTCCATATGACCAGGGCCCGAAAAATAGGTGCCTAACCTTAAACCTGCAGGCAGCAAATGGTTAATCAAATCGTAACATATGTGACCACCACCCCGAAGTTTAATGCGACAGTTCAAAACCTTAATCGCCCAATCGAAAATGCCAACGCTTATTACGCATGTGAATGCGGCCTTACCATTTAATGTTACCATAAAAGGTTCTACCAAATCTGGAGGGTGCACCTAGATTTGGCACCTTTCACTAAAATTAACTCTAGTTAACTGCAGTTATCCCACATTTAGTGGGGTTTTCAATTAACATTGGGCAGAAGTTTGTTTTTGTCATAAATTCTTCAATATTTAACAAATTTTGACGAAATTTTAGTCAATTTTGGCTTTCTCTAGCATTATGGAGTGTTTGGGATAGGTTTCAGAGTGAACAGAGGTGTTCTAAAACCATTTTTTCCTCAGGGAAGCTTGGAGATCCAATAGGAACGTCAGGGAAATGGAGCTGTTTTGGGTTGTACTTCACTGTTTAAGGTGAAAAAAAAGCAATTTTTAGCTTATTTGTGTCTTATGAAGTCAATTTCACAGATGTTTTTTCTTTTTTAGGCATATTTTTCTCTATATAACCATTTTGAGAAACTTAATAGAGCAAGGACATGCCCATTGGGAGCCTTGGACCCAACAGATGTAGCCCAGGAGGGGTGAACTACCTCATCAGTTTGTTGTGTATGTTATGGTGAAGTTTATCTGCTGTGTATTTCTGATATGATATGTTAAATAGTAAATTTAAATAACAAAACCTCACACATAAGACTTAGAAACCTTACCATAATTACTTTGTTTAACCTGCAACTCATGGAGAACATTTTTCACACTTAATTAAATGGAAATGGATAATTTGCATAGAATTTACAAATACTTCCATTTTCATATCAGATGGTATCATATCCAGGTTTTTTGAGCATTAGGAGAGCTAGTGTTTCTCTCTGTATTGTTCTTATGCAAAAGGATTTGTTTGAAAGATTGCATTAGAACCCTTGCAAGCAGTGTTTAGCCATTTTGGGGCACAATTTTTTGTAGGTTTTTGAGGCTTACTTGGCTGAAGTTTAAGAGATAAGAATTAGCCATAAACATGTTTTCAAGAAAAGGTGTTTTAAAACAGTGTAAAAGATTAACTGTTTTACTATTTTGCAAATTGCATGTTGTTTGAGTTTGCTTGAGATTTGGGGATATTGTTAGCTAAGTCTTGGAGAGGACAAAAGGAATAGAAGACATCTTCCTTACCCAAAAGGACCTCAAAATCACCTTTGGAAAATAAACCCTATTGATTGATTGTTTGTCAAGGAACTCTTGGAGTTGTTGGTTGCTTGGATACTTGAATAAGTTTATGGCTGTAAAGACATTTGGTTTAAAAAAGCTTTGTCATTTGTTTTGAAAATATTTTAGAACTTTGTTGAAGTTAATTTGTTAATTAACATCATAATGACAACTCCTACAAGCGAATTTTCCTCCTTAACAATATTCTTCAATGATGATATGAAGCATGACTTTTTTTTGTTTGAAGGATATGGTACAGACTTTGTTTGAGGACAAAAGAGAAAGTACTAAACTTCGTGAAAAGTTGTTTGCCATGAAGGAAGAGAAGGAAGATATTCTTAAAAATTTGCATGATATGGAGAGGCAACTCTATCAATCCCAAGAGGCTTTGACCAAGAAAATACATGAAGAGGTAATCCATTCTAACTTGTCTTTAGTTTCCTCTTTAAAAAGTTGTGTTGGTTCTTTCGAAAAACATACAAAGGGAATAGGGTCCAAATTAATGATTAAAATGGGCTATGAAGGCAAGGGGTTAGGTAAGCATGCACAAGGAATGGTTGAACCTGTTATTGTTGAGGAACGACCTAAGAATCTTGGTGTTGGTTATGTGTAGTTTAATGGAAAAGATTTCGAATCTTTGAAGGCATGTGAGGCTAATTTAAAAAGAACCTTTATTCCAAGTTCTAAGATGAAAATAGGTCAAATTTGTTTCAAAGATGATTTCCATTGCTTTAAGCCTTTGTTGCAGCAAGAATAGGGTAGACATGCAGCTTATGGCATGCATGCAAGTTCAGATAGTTCTCAAGACAAAAACGGTGATGTTAGTCAGAAAATGAAGGCTGTAGCCTCTACTAGTTCATCTTCTCATGAAGATAAAAAGGATGAACATTCGAAGTAGCACAAGAGGTATAAATCTTTTCATGGTCAATTTTATTGTGTTTCTGCAATGCATGATAATTTTACATGCTTAAATGGAAGAAAGTTTTGCTGTAAATTTTGTGGTCAATTTAATCATCTGTTTTGAGATGCTAGATGAAGAAGAAAGCATATAGGAAGCAGATGAGACAAAGACAACTTTCAAGGAAGGTGCATAAGTTTTGCACATATTTCCAAAATAAGGGACATGATGTCTCCCATTGTTGGACTTTGCATCCAACTGGTCGTCCAAAGCACATGCAGCAAGAGGATAGGAATATTGGCACAAGTGGAACTATGGATTCCATTATCGATGTGAAAATGGAAGATTCACATGAGGAAGTGTTGCAGCAAACAAAGTTGCCATGGATATGGCTTGGAAATAAGTGGGTGGAATTCTTAACACAGTAAGAAATACTCCTTTGTACATGCACATTTCGGTTGTATGCATGTATTTCTGTTGAAAAGTTTGATGCAAGATTGGATATAAATGCGATTCAGTTGAAGGAATTTCTTTGTTGTTGCAAAATTTCATCGTGGAGGTCTAAAAGATGAGTATGATACTCACTTATATTACAACAATATCTTTTAGTTCAGCTCTTATAGTCACCCACATGTTTTTGGGATTATGTACTTGTTGGTAATTGAAAGGAGGAGTTGAAGGTGTACATATGCATGGAATTCGTATGTGTAAATAGCGAACTGTAAATAAGTTCATTGTACATTGATACATGCACATGTGGTTGTATAGATGTATCATGTTGTTTATTGACTTGTGTCGATTGTGTTGCACACTTTTTACATTGATTTGTGTCATTTGTATAGCACATATCATGTTGACTTGTTGTTGATGTCGCATTTTGCACGAATTATATTTGAGCCACCTGGATCATTGATCAAGGCAACGATGTTCAGGTTCCTTCTACAAATTTCTCACCAGAAATTTTCTGAGTATGTGCAAGAAAGGTAGTTCTTGACAGGAGGATAAGCATCGAGGAAGGGAAGTGTGAATTTCTTTCTAGTAGTGGTTCAAAGTCATTAGCCATGCAGGGCAAGTGTTTTGAGACTAAAGAGAAGAGGGTGCAATATTCTTAGTTGCTATACAGATCAGTTTCAGTATTTCAGTGAGCTTTTGGGGTCCAAAAGCTTCCCATTTGGGAGGTGTGATCAGGAGCTCAGGTCCAAGTTGAAAAAATACTCAAAAATTGAAGTTCTCATAATTTGTTTCAACCTAAAATACTGGATAGGCCTCGTCGATGTGATTCTGGCACCGTGAACGACACTCAAATCCGACGTCGTATGTGAAAGTTATGCAAGTTTGAAGTTCAGTATCCTTCAAAAATCAAGTTGACCAAAGTTGACTTTTGACTTTGGAAATATTAAAAAAAGAATATTCCAAGAATATTCCTTAGAATATTCCCAAGAATATTCCATGGAATATTCCAACTAGATGAATCATTGATGGACAAGTGTAGGCCTTCATTGGTTAAGTGGTTGACTTTTGGTTTATTGGCCAATCAGAGGGTGCCACGTGGCAAGCCCAGAGGCTGCCATGTGGCCCCAGGCCATGGAGAATTTGGGTTGGTAAAATATTGTTGCAGCTACCGAGTTTGAACCCCGGACCTATCTACATTAAATCCCACGACTTACCGTTGTGCCACACAGTTATTTCTTAACTATATTCTTGACGCAGCATATTTCAAATTGTTTAACATTTGTGATGGCAGTAAAGGGGGCTAGCCCCCAATTCACGGCGTTCCATATGACAAGGGCCTGAAAACCAGGCACCTAACCTTAAACCTGTGGGCAGAAAATGGTTAATCAAATCGTAACATATGTGACCACCACCCCGAAGTTTAATGCGTCGGTTCAAAACTTTAATTGCCCAATCGAAACTGCCAGCGCTTATTGCGCATGTGAATGCGGCCTTTCCATTTAATGCTACCATAAACAGTTTCACCGAATTTGGAGGGTGCACCCAGATTTTCTTCCTTTCACCAAAATTAACTCTAGTTAACTGCAGTTAGCCCACATTTAGTGGGGTTTTCAATTGACATTGGGCAGAAGTTTCTTTTTGTCATAACTTCTTCAATATTGAACCAATTTGGACGCAATTTTAGTCAATTTTGGCTTTCTTCAGCATTCTGGAGTGTTTGGGATAGGTTAAAAAGTGAAAAGAGGTTTTATACAGCCATTTTTTCTTCAGGGAAGCTTGGAGAGCCAATAGGGCCATTAGGGAAATGGAGCTGTTTTGGGCTGTACTTCATTGTTTAAGGTGAAACAAAAGCCATTTTTAGCTTATTTCTGTATTTTGAAGTCAATTTCACAGTTGGTTTTGCCTGTTTAGGAATATTTTTCTCTATATAACCATTTTTATCAACTTAATAGAGCAAGGACATGCCCATTGGGAGCCTTGGACCCGGCAGATGTAGCCCAGGGGGGGGTGAACTGCCTCATCAGTTTGTTGTGTATGTTATGGTGAAGTTTATCTGCTGTGTATTGCTGATATTATATGTTAAACAATAAATTTAAATAACAAAACCTTACACATAAGACTTAGAAACCTTACCAAAATTACTTTGTTTAACCTGCAACTCATGGAGAAATTTTTGCACACTTAATTAAATGGAAATGGATACTTTGCATACCATTTAAAAATAATTCCATTTTCAGATCAATTGCTTAGTGTCTTAGAGAACCTGCTTGTCATTTGGTAGCACACCTCTTATAGCAGTAGTTTGTTAGTGACAAACTTGGGCAATGCATGAGGGGCCTTGAATGATTTGAAGAATCTGATGAAGGTACCTTCTGTAATGGGGAACCAATGGGCTACTTTAATTACCGTCTCCATGGCCCTTTTGGACATGCAAGGAGGATCCTAATTCAAGAGGTGTCAGTAGAGCACGGTAATTTTTGGCGAGAAAATGGGTCTCGTAGAGAAGACCCGGGTTCAGGGCTGAGGGCCAACAAGGTTTTCCACCATAGTCTAGTTTCACGCTGGCATTTTCACTCTGCTCCGAAGGGTAGAGAGTCTCACCTGAGGCGTGCCATGAACCTACTATGATTAAGAGTAGATCGGTATCATTTCCCAAACAACCAAACATGTGAACCAAAGCTAAACTAAGGAATTAAACAGTAATAACAGACCATTTCGCAACATATATGCTTCAGGGAAACAGTTAAACCAACGATAAACAAAATTTTAAACACAACTATGAATAGCACTCATTCGAATTCAACATCATATAGCACAACAACCATCTTTGATATATTAGTCAGCAGCCAACAAAGTTAAATCATTACAAAGCTCTGCTATTGAAGAGCATAGAACAGAACAAAATACAATATGTCCCGAGGGATAGAGAGAAACTACAATAATCCGGAAGAGAGGATAATAGTGCAACCCGATGGAGCTCTCCTGTGGCTCCCTGATGCCTATCTCGTCTGTACCAACCTCTTCTCCATTGGCTGGTTGCTTATTTATTCTCCCGCTCACAGGACTGATAGTTCTCCCCTGTTTCTTGCTCAAATGTGTTTTGTTTCTTTTTGTTCACCGGGAGTTCACTGCCTGTTTCCTTCCACGCCCTTTCGCTGTCTATGCTTGATCCAGCGACCGCCGCGACACCTATCCTCTTCCTTTCTGCAACCTTGACACCTCCCTGCCTACCTAGTTTTCATTTCGCCACGTGATTTCCATCATTCAAAATCTGTTGATCTTCAAAACAAGGGCCCCAACAGGCCTCGACCACATCCTTTTGACTCGTCTCGAGTCAATTGTCCTGAAGCGTCTCCACCTCCATGGGGCCACCTGACCCTATGCCCTATTCTGGCTGCGCACCTTCTCCTTGCTATCAAAAAAAGGGCCTCAACTCTGGGACCTTGATTAGAGCTGAAGCCTTAAGCTCTTGGAAAGTTTCCATGGCCTGCTGCCACCCTTGCAATAATGTGTCTGTCTCCACCGTGATCTTGGTGATAGCTTCCTCCCCAACAGTTGTCGGTACAATGCCAAATACTATGTTGACTTGGTTCCTGACCTCAGAGGTCAACTGCTGCATCGTTCGAGCGCTAAACTGTATGGGTTGGAGAAGCTCCTGAATTGTCTGCTTGGCAGCCATCGACGTCTCCTCTACTTTCTAAATTTGGACATGTAGCACGTCCACCTAGGCATACAGTTGGTCCAGCTTAGAGGGGTCCGTGGCATCTTGTATTTCCTTGGAGATTTGTTGCAGCTGGGCCAAAATCAGCTGTGTTTTCACTGGGAGGGCCATTGAGAATTCCTGCAGACCTTTCAGGAGGTTGTAGGCATCTCTGGCTGCAGTACTGAGGACTTCCTGCATCTTTGTCACCTGGCCCTGTTTCTCTGAGATTTGTGTTGTGTACATCACTGCTGGGTCGGGCAGCACTGGTCGTGCTGCCAATGCCGCCTGGAGTTCTGTATTCTCCTGGTGGAGGTTGGATTATGCCACCCGAAGGTGGATTTCCCGCTCTAATACTGCCGTCTCTTGCACATCTGTTGGCATCTGACTGTAGTGGGCCGTCAGTGTAGGCCACACTTCCTTGAAAACCTTGGCCACTATGTCCAGCTGGTTCTGTAGCTGCCCGTTTTCCATTGTAAGCTACTCGCACTGTTCAGTAAGCACGATTATCTGCTGCTGTTGTTACACACATTTTTGTTGTAGCTCGGAGTGGAGCCTTTCTGCCTACTGTGCTGCCCTCTGGATGAAGTGGTACAACTGAGCTGTCCCCCACGTCTCCATGCTCTCGGCCCCTGAAGTACCTTGATCTGGCCGCTGCTCCTGAAGTGGTTGCCCACTCGCAACCGATCTTGTTGATTGACCTTGAGGTGAATGCGACAGGGTTTGATGGGGTGCTGAGTCCGCCATGTTTAGGTCCAGTCGCTCCCCTTGATCTGCTTGGATGGGTTGTTGGAGCGGAGTAGGCTCAGGGAGTGGCCCAGCTGTGTCTTCAACTATTTGTTCCATCTGAGTGATTAGGTTGGCAAAAGTGGTATGGGGGTCCACGGCGGGGTTGGCTAGAGGTAACACTTCTGTACCTGAGTCAACCTCTGTCCCGTGGTCCCCATTGAGTAGTTTCCAGATTACTGGATCGGATACGGTGGCAGATGAGGTGGATGGTGCGGATGAAGTGGTAGGCGGTAGTGGGTCCGTACGAGGTGGTGAGATATGGATGTTTAGAAAATCGAAGGGGTTAATGGGATGGTGGGGTGGTAACCCGCTTGCTTCCCATGTCTCAGCAATTGGTTCTTCCTCGATTAGTACCCCTGTGCTCAGTTACCGGGGTGGATCCTCCCCTGTGAGGTCGACCACCGGAATTTATTCTAGAACTTTGGCCCTCTTGGTCTTGGGTGCCGCTATGGGTTTCACAGACCTACTCTTTCCCGCCAGCGGTGTGGCTGCTGGGCTTGGTGAACTAAGAAATAAATTTGGAATGGGTGTGGGGATGGAGGTTGTGTTTGGAAGCGGGGTTAACTGAGAAACTTGGAATTCTAAAAAGACTGGGAATGGAGTGGCACTACTTGATATCACCTGAACAAATTCGTTAAAGCTTCGTACCTGTGTATTTCGTTGCTGAATGATTGGGAGGAGCTGCAGGTTTGACACCCTGCTTGCTGCTTCCATTGTCGTTTCTCTTGGCAACTGGTGTGGTAGCATCCTGTCAAAGAGGTATGTGTACACCCCGTTTCTGACTTCCATTGCGACCCCTGGCAAAGAAAAAACTTCGGTATGGAAAGCTGCTTCGTCGATTTGGAATTTCAATGGCCTTATTTGGAATGTTGCCTTCAGCACACAAGTGGGTCTGAGGAACGTGTGCTTGTGTGTGACCCAAAACTAGACTTGCTCGTTGTATCCGTCCAACAGGTTTCTGGGGATCCTCTGTTGACTCACCACCACATCAACCATTAAGCCATACCAAATTCTGAAGGCCTCTACATTTACCTCCTTGGTGCTAGGGTCCCTCGACACCTTCCATGGGGTCAAATTCATTGCCAGCGGCTGACCCTCCGCTATCTCCACCGAAACCCTGATGAGGGGGAAAGTCCACTTCCACATGGCCAATGCTACTATCAAGTATCCGTAGATAAATCCCGTTGCCCTCTTGTAATTGTCTTCACATGCCTCAAACAGCTCCTTCAGTAGGAAGGAGCACCAGTTCAACCTGGTCCCCTGGACGCAGTGCTCCACGACTGAAATGGTGTCCAAGGTACACTCCCCCTTGGTGTAATGCCTCATTGTCTTGCTGGCAATGACGTAGCATGCGAACCTGATTTTTGGCTTGTTGATGAGCTCAATTTTTTCCCCCTTTCCTCCCCTTCGGGTGCCATACTTTGCATAGTAATCTGTATCTCTCGACTTCTTCACCCTTTTGGAGATGGTCTGAAATGCTGAAAATACGTCCCTGCCTTTCTATGAGAGCCCTGTCAGCCTGTGAATGTCCTCGGCGTGGATTGGAATCTCTTTCCCCAGCCATAAAGAGCCGTTCTGAATTCTACTCAGCAAGAATTAGGTACATTGCATGGAAGCGCCTGTCATCCCAAACACTGGAAAGTTCCTCAAATTCAATATTGAGGACTGCTGGATATCTCGAAACTCAAGCAAGACTTTTGCTGTCGCTCGTCCTGCTTCTGTTGTATAGTTCTCAAAGTATACTTATCTTTTTAGCGCAGGGATCTCAAAGGAGTCCGTGAGGTCTGCATCAATTTGAGTTGCACTATCATAATTCCCGACGAGGGACTCCATTTTTTGAATCCTACTGTCTAGCTCCTGTTCTACTACTGCTGGAATTACTTTTGTCATCTTTTCTCATCGTTGATACACCTGCAAAATAGTTCTCAACCCCTTCTCCTGGCTTTCTTCTTCTGGACAGCTTCTCTGCTCTGGTTCTGCTCCAACTTCCTTTGCGCCTTCGAAAATTTCTAACTCTAACTCGGATTTCTCCGGCATTCTGGCGCTTTTCTTCATGCAAGTTATGTCAGTAACCGGCATGGGTGAGGTTGATGAGACCCCATAACTAATTAACGTTTCCCTGGCTTCTCCCGCGGCTCCGATCATGTGATCTGTTAGTTGCTAAGGTGGGTTCTGACACTTTCTGACTATGGTCTTGGGATGTGGGCGGACGTGACGGTTGGAGGTGATGTCTAATTATGGAAAATTTATTACGGGATGGATAGTTCTAATTATGGCCATTGTTTCTAAATCTTGGCGATCCTACGGATTCACACTAGTACTATGCTAAATGATGGTGGATTGATGTTTGGCATTCTTTCTACCTGATGTGGATGTCACGCTGGATGCCACACTGGACGCTACCCCCCCCCCCCCCCGACCACTAATGGTTGTGTTGCAGTATCCACAAATGAGCTACTGTGTATTGCAGTAAAGTAAACCTATCTATGTCATCTCGGGTGCGAGAGACTTATTGACCCTAATCTACCCTGCAGACTCCTCTCAGGTGCGAGAGTTATTGAAATATAAATGAAAAAATTACTCATGGTAAGGTTTCAGGCATGCACCGTTAACCCATCCTTGTAGTACCTGTCCATTTAACAATGCCTAGTGGACTGCTCCTGACGGTTTGATCTCCATGACATAAAATGGTCCCAGCCAATGCATCTGTAATTTCCCTGGGAACTTCTAGAACTTTATGTCGTAGAGTAGGACCTTGTGTCCAACCTAGAATGTCTTGTGTTTGATGTGTCAATCATGCCAGGATTTCTGCCTCGCCTTTTCTACTATCTGGTGAAATTCTGCAAGAAACCGTCCTTCCTCGAGCTCCTGTAGCTCGTGTCGCTGCTCCTTCAAAGATTCCTCTTTAGATAGATGTAATGAGGTGGAAATCAGAAAGCTTGGTACCGTGAATTCTGCTGGGACGACTGCTTCACGTCCGTAGACCAGCTAGAACAGTGTATGGTTATGAAGTCGTTTTACTGTTGTGCGGTATGCCCACAGGGTTGCTGGTATCTGTTCGTCCTAGTCATCCCGTTCCGTGTTGCATATTTTTTTCAGGCTTTTTTCCAGTATTTTGTTAAATGCCTCCACTGTGCCATTTTCCTATAGATGATACGGGCTACTCTTGTGGTGTTGGATCAGGAATTGCTGCAGGAGAGACTTAATTGTCTCATTGATGAAATGTGTACCCTGGTCGCTAGTTAGGCTTCTTGGGCACCCAAATTGGCTGATTATGTTTTCAAAAATAAATTGAGCAGTAGTGTCTGCAGTATAGTTCCTTACGAGCGCAGCTTCTGCCCAACGGGTCAAGTAGTTAGTCGTAGTTATGATGTACCTTGCCTTTGAATTTCTTGCAAGTGGCACAATAGGTCCCACAAAATCTACTGCCCATTTCTCGAACGGCTAGAGTGTCCTTACAGGATGGAGTGGTAGCTCATCCCTATGGGAGGGTCGTCTGGTTTGCTGACATACATCACATTTCTGAACATGCTCTTTACTGTCCTTGTGCACTATTGGCCACCAGAGACTTGCTTGCAGTACTTTGCACATTGTTGGTCTTGCTCCCACATGCCCTCCCGCAACAACTCTATGGCTTTCCCATAATATGGTGTCCTGCTCATGATCTAGAACACATCTCTAAAGAACTTGGTCCAACCCCATCTTGTATAGCTGCCCTGTGATCAACTGATATTCCGCTGCTCCAACTACTAGATGTTTCTTTTGCATTGTAGTATACTCCTGCAAACACTGTCCCATGGTGAGGTAAGTTGCTATTTCATTCAGGTAGTCTGGAATGGCTTCTACTCTAAAAATATCAGTGTTCGGTAGATGGTCATCTAGAGAACCTCCACCTTCGCCATTCTCTAGACGAGATAAGTGATCAGGACCTACATTGAGCCTTCTAGGCTTTATAATTACTTCGAATGTGAATTCTTAGAAAAGTAGGAGCCACCGGCAAATCCTCCCTTCTAAGACTGGTTTGTTTACCATATATTTTAATGTGGAATGATCCGTGAAGAATATGAACTTACCTCCCAATAGGTAGTGGCAGAAATTTTGGAGTGAGTACACCATTGCCAATGCTTCTCGCTCTGTTCTTGTGTAGTTGCGCTCTGTTGTTGACAACTTGCAGCTGGAAAAATAC
Source organism: Pinus albicaulis (assembly GCA_034641835.2). Taxonomy (NCBI): domain Eukaryota; kingdom Viridiplantae; phylum Streptophyta; class Pinopsida; order Pinales; family Pinaceae; genus Pinus; species Pinus albicaulis. The sequence goes on from CM076581.1 coordinate 289,015,132, forward strand.
ATTGGATGATCGACTGAGGTGTCCCCCGGCTGAGCTAGAACTGCACCAAGCGCAATGCCAAATGCGTCAATGTGTACATGGAACTGTTTGTCCCAGTTCATGTGGACTAGTATCGGTGCACTTGCCAACTTTTCTTTCAACACGTCCAATGCCTCCTTGTAGCTATCCGTCCATTGAAATTGCTCTGATTTCTTTAGCAGTCTCTCGAAGGGCACTGTTATTTTGGCATAGTTGCGGATGAAATGCTAGTAGTAGCCTTTGTGTCCCAAGAGTGACCGCAGCTGTTTGATAGTCTCTGGAGCCTCCATATTGACAATCACTGCAACTTTAGTTGGATCTACATAGACACCTTGATTACATACCACATGCCCCAACAAGGTCCTGAATGGTACAACAAATATGCGTTTCTTCAGATTTAATGAGATCTGTAGTTGTCTACACCTATCAAACATTACTTTTAGAAGGCTGACATGGTCTTTCAGCAAGATATACACAGTCCAGTCATCCATATAGACTTCCAGGAACTTGTGAATGTATTCTCGAAACGCTGAGATCACAATGCAAGAGAAAACTGTGGGTGTATTCTTCAGTTCGAATGGCATCACGTTGTATGCAAAGGAGCCCCATTCGGTAGTGAAGGTTGTCTTTGTCTTGTTTTCTTCTGCTATTCTCACCTAATGGTAACCTGAAAAGCCACCCATGAAGGAGTATGATTCCTTCCCTACAACATTGTCGAGAAATTCATCACTAAATGGGGTAGGGAACGGATCATTGATACAGGTGTTGTTGAGGCTTCTGTAATCCACGCAGACTCGTATCTCTAATTTCTCCTTTTTTCTTTGTATAACAATGGGGCTTACCCATTCTGCCTCTTCTACGGGGAATATGAGCCCAACTGATAGCAAGGCCACCGAGGGCCCTAGTTTACCTTGGTCCCAAACTCAAACTGTGTGTAAATGCATCCAATTTTCCTTTTCCATACCTTTTCCCTAGTCCGGGCAATCTCACAACCTCCCTTTACGCTGGAAAATTTAAACAAATAAGTCTGGGTTATTTCAATATCTCAATTCAGAGAATTGAGATATTAATTCAACACTCCTCTATAGTTATAACCCAACAGTCCATTATGTATACATATGCGCCAACTTCGCATATACAACCATTATACGTGACATAATACTTTGGCTATTAGAACCATATTAATTGACCCTTGGCATGTACATATATTTCCAACCGTATACAATATACCACTCGGACTTTGGTTAATTATCAATTGCCACTATATATTAAAGTCTGGCCCGCACCAACATACGACACTTACCTCGATTAACCATCGATCCGATCGGAGGGCTTATGTTCCATCGCGCCACAACATCTAATCGGACAGATATCAATTGAATACACATGCCCGTACCTTAAGTTAACCTCCGTGCTACTTCCGAAGGTGATCACCATGCGATGCACCTTCCTCCAGATCAACGGTATGTGTCAATATCGCACCGTGTCTTTGGTCGATGGTTAATGTGTGATGGCACACAGTGGAGGCGGTTTTGTAATGTCGCTCGGGGACACGCATCGATCAATATATGCAATCGCTCCAAACTCCTCAAATACCGCTTTCACTGCAAAGGTGGTGCGATAAAACCCACCGTCCGGCTCCAAACCGCCATCACTGGTCATCGGGTCATGGTTCCACTGCTCCACTCCAGGTTCCGCCTATTCAATTTAACGTAGTTCGAATGCACCTTCGCTCCTCATTATACAGTGCTCGTCCGATGAACACCATTATCGTTATGCGTGGGTTAAAGCCATGCCTCTATTGTGGCCTACACTCATGGCTCTATCACTCCCCTGTCGACAGTGTCGACAATATCTACATCGATTCCGCTAACTGTATGCAGAGCACCATTAATCCCATCACAGGTTCTTAATTATCGAGGATTTCGATTATTCTCCACTAGGATGCATGCATATATTCACACAGAACTTATTCAAGCAAAGTAGATATACATTCACACATAAATTAAATCCACAAGGCACAAATATACTTAAACATTTCTTATTTACACAATGGATTGAATTACAACCACTGGCTGGCCAGATCTTCAATCTGATGGCCTTCTTCCCCTATGTAGCTCTTTGCAGGTACAGGCAGGTCTAGGTGCAGGCTCGTGCAGGTCTATGCAACTCTCTCGACCCTATCACAGAGGTTTATTTTTATACATATTGGAAATCAATCGATTCACTTCTTTGATGACTCTTGGAATCCTAAAGCTAGCCTAACTTCTGAAACTGACTATCTCTTCAAGTGCCCATAAATCATTCAGGAAGTTATAATATTTTCCTTTCAAATTAACTAAAATAACTCAACTATGAATATTTACATGGGGAAACAAAACATGAGACCCCCCTTATGTTTATTTATGTACAAAAAGTGTCTTGGGCCTGATGCCCCTGCATCAAACTCCCCAGGTTCAAATGATTCATGATCTCCTGATCATGTGCTTTATTTTTATCTGCCTGGATTCCACACCTTGTTCTACAACTGGCCATCTGTTGCAGCATCCTTCTTTCGCATTCCTCCTGGCTTCCAAACTTTATGTTGTAGCTTTCCACTGGCTGTACCTTCACATCCTCTGTTTGCTTTGCTTGTGCTTCTATTTCCTTGTTTCCTCGTTGCTTCCCCTTTTTGAGGCATCTTCTGCATCAGTTCCCTTGTCAATTCAATTTCTCTGTATAATATTTCCTCTGACTGCTGGACACTTACTTCTGTTTGCTGCACTCTTATTTCTTCAGTTCTTACTGTTGCCCTATTTTCCACCCAATCATCCATCCCCTCTCTGCAACAGTAAAAATTTTGCTCCTCTGCTGGCAACACTTCAATTTGTTGCTTCAGCACTCTCTCCAGCAACACTCCAAGCTGATGCTCTGGCATTTCACCTTCTTTTCTGGATATCTTCAGCAAACATTCTTGCCATCTCATTTGGCCAAACAAATCTTCTCCATGCTGCAACTCAGGTTCAGCATCTTCTTCTTCTGCCTTGGCAATCTTTAGCAATTTCCTTCCTTCTTCTTGAATGACTCCAACAATCAAATCAAGTTCTCTAGCCATTGTATCTTCATCTTCTGTCAAAGTGAAACTATGGTTCTCCACTGCTATGGCAGCTCCAACAGTTTGCCATACAGCCTTTTCTTTAATCTTCCCTTGGCTATTCGGACAAGCCAATTCTTCTCTGCTACCAATAGCAACAATCTTTTCCTGCATATGAGACATGGCTGTCTCATCTTCATTCAGCTGCTCATCCTCATTCTACAACAACTCTTCTTCTTCTAAGACAGTTCCAAGTGATGGATTGTCTTCTGCTTTGCCTGTCAACATAGCCACTTCATCAGTTCCAAAACCCCAAGAGCCAATGGTCCCAACTGATGATTCAATCAGTAATTCTTTTCTATCTTCGTCCCATTGTGTCTTCACATTCTGCAACCCCCAATTCTGAAATTGAGGTCTTCTCTCTTGTATGGAATCCTACTGATTCAGCATACTCTCTAGCAACTCAATTTCCCCATTCCATGGTTTAAAGTATTCCACAGAATTCTCCTTCTCTGTCAATTGACTGCCCCATGCTGTCAACTTACCTCTGTCATAAACATGATCTGAATTCATCAAACATTTGTCAGCATCAAACTCACAAGGCCTCAGAGCCTTTCTTTACTCTGCCAGCACCTCAATATATTGTCCCAATTGCCTCTTCTTCTCAATCAGCACATCAGAATGCTGATTCCAATTCTTCAAACATTTATTGAGACCATCAGTTAGTCTCCCTTCTGCACCATCCTCTTCAAGGATGTCTCTTTGCTCCAGCTCATAAAAATGAACTTTCCTCTTCCTATTCATCTATGTCCTTACCATCTGAATACCTTCTCTCTATGGTTCTGTCCTCTGCTCATGCCACAATCCTGGCATATCACCATAATCTTCTCTATCTTCTGCTGTCACTATCTCCTCATTCTTTAGAATAAAATCTTGATTTCCCATCTCTGCAAATACTCTAGCTACCTGTCCATCATTCTCCACATGGCCATTTAACAAAAGCAGCCTATCATTATCAGAATTTATGAAAAACTCTTCACCATCAACCCCATTGAAACAATCTCTTCTACCAAATAAAGAATTAATGAATCCCTTCTGCTGCAGTGGTTCAATCTGTTCTTCATCTGAAAGATACTCATCATATTTTACTTGGCAACAGTAAACTTCATCTGTCACATTTTCATCATGTGAACTACCTTCATTAACACATGCATTCACACACAACTTGTCAAATGCAAAAACACAAGACCTCATGGTCTCTATTGGTGATTTGGTCACCAAGTCTTTTTGTTGTTCCAAGTCTTCTATATTTTCCAGAGATCCTCCAATGGTCTCTTCTTCACATTCCTCAAGCTGTTCAGCCTCCAGCTTCTAGCAAATATCACAAACTAAAGCTCTTCTACTCCCAACATGTTGGAAAGCAGAATCTTTCTCCAACTGTGCATGGGCATCTTCAAAACATGTAGCTGCTCCATTTTCTTCCTCAGTGACAACATCAATAGTTTGTTCTTTCTCACCTACTGTTCCTGCAAACATACAAAATATGTCAGATGTAAGGCTCTTGGACCCCTTGGTCCCACTTGAAGCTTCAATCTCCAAGTCCTTCTCCAGATACTCAATCACTCTGAGTATTTCTTTCTTCTTCTGAGCATTCATCATCTACTCCTTCTTCCTTTGTAGCCTCTGCCACTTTATCTTCTTCTTCATGAGCCAACCAACTCTCTGGCTTTCTTCTATCCTTCTCTTTAGTTCATTAAACTCTTCCCTGATCTTAGCTAATTCTCTTTGCCATTATTCATCTATGGATTTCTTCTTCCTCATGCCATTTGCTTTGGCATCTTCACACACTCTTCTGCTGTGGTTTCTCTCAGAACCTCTGCAATCTCTGCAGTCTCTGCTATGGCTCTCAGTAGCCATTCTATTCTCTAGGAGTTCTTCACTCACAAGCTGCACTAAGCCTCTGCAACAACAAGCTCTCTTGCTGCAACTTACCTCACCAAGCTTCTCTCCTAGCTCCGGCTTTTGGCAAGTACTGGTCCCCTCTCTTTGGAACCTCCTGAGCACTCTCTCTGCTCTCTAGGCTTCACTCTACAACTTTCTCAAGAACACCCCTTTTCTTCTTTCATCCAACCTCAGTTGGGAATTATTTCAGGTTCTGCCACACTCTTTATGCACTCAGAATCCCTTGTTGGACTCTTCTATCACTGCTCTCAAAGCTTGTGATCTACGTCTGCTGAGATGTCTTCCTCAATTGCTTGCACTCTATATTTTGCAAACAATACCTTCCAACCAGAGTTCAAATAAGGCTCATCATCTTACCTCTCAATATCCCTGAATGATCTTGTTCCTCTTCTCTCCTCACCTGCACTACATTTATACCTACTGCAATCTTCTGTCTTCAAATCCATATTTTGTTCATCTGGAGACCTTCCTTGCATGTCAAATCAAATCTGCAATTTTCTCTATTAAATAGATTCTAACATCAACTATTCTTTCCTATTCAGTACATGTGCATTTCAAAAACAAACTCTTCAACGAGCTAACTAAATTCTAGCTCTGATACCACTTGACAGCAAGGCCACCCAGGGCCTCGGTTTACCTTGGTCCCAAACTCAAACTGTGTCTAAATGCATCCAATTTTCCTTTTCCAGACCTTTTCCCTAGTCTGGGCAATCTCACAACCTCCCTTTACGCTGGAAAATTTAAACAAATAAGTCTGGGTTATTTTAATATCTCAATTCAGAGAATTGAGATATTAATTCAACACTCCTCTATAGTTATAACCCGACAGTCCATTATGTATACATATGCGCTAGCTTCACATATACAACCATTATACGCGACATAATACTTTGGCTATTAGAACCATATTAATTGACCCTTGGCATGTACATATATTTCCAACCGTATATAATATACCACTCGGAATTTGGTTAATTATCAATCGCCACTATATATTAAAGTCTGGCCCGCACCAACATACGACACTTACCTCGATTAACCGTCGATCTGATCGGAGGGCTCATGTTCCATCGCGCCGCAACATCTAATCGGACGGATATGAATCAAATACACATGCCCATACCTTAATTTAACCTTCGTGCTACTTCCGAAGGCGGTCACTGTGCGATGCACCTTCCTCTAGATCAACGGTATGTGTCAATATCGCACCGTGTCTTTGGTTGATGGTTAATGTGCGATGGCGCGCAGTGGAAGCGGTTTTGCAATGTCGCTCGGGGACACGCATCGATCAATCTATGGAATCGCTCCCAAATCCTCAAATACCGCTTTTGCTGCAAAGGTGGTGCGATAAAACCCACCGTCCGGCTCCAAACCGCCGTCATTGTTCAACGGGTCATGGTTTCACTTCTCCACTCCAGGTTCTGCCTATTCAAATTAACGTAGTTCAAATGTGCCTTCACTCCTCGTTATACAGTGCTCGTCCGATGAACACCACTATTGTTATGCGTGGGTTAAATCCATGCCTCTGTTGTGGCCTACACTCATGGCTCTATCACTCCCCTGTCGACAATGTCAACAGTATCTACATCGATTCCGCTAACTGTATGCAGAGCACCATTAATCCCATCACAGGTTCTTAATTATCACGGATTTCGATTTCTTCTCCACTAGGATGTATGCATATATTCACACAGAACTTATTCAAGCAAAGCAGATATACATTCACACATAAATTAAATCCACAAGGCACAAATATACTTAAACATTTCTTATTTACACAATGGATTGAATTACAACCACTGGCTGGCCAGATCTTCAATCTGATGGCCTTCTTCCCCTATGCAGCTCTCTGCAGGTACAGGCAGGTCTAGGTGCAGGCTTGTGCAGGTCTGTGCAGCTCTCTCGATCCTATCACAGAGGTTTATTTCTATACATATTGGAAATCAATCGATTCACTTCTTTGATGACTCTTGGACTCCTAAAGCTAGCCTAACTTCTAAAACTGACTATCTCTTCAGGTGCCCATAAATCATTCGGGCAGTTACAATATTTTCCTTTCAAATTAACTAAAATAACTCAACTATGAATATTTACATGGGGAAAAAAAACATGAGACCCCCCTTATGTTTATTTATGTACAAAAAGTGTCTTGGGCCTAATGCCCCTGCATCACC